>PVJI01006966.1:0-81894 GCA_004026765.1 Micronycteris hirsuta | reverse complement strand
ACCTGGCCCGCAACCCAGGCATGTGCCCTGACGGGGAATCGAACCGGGACCCTCTGGTTCCCAGCCCGCACTCAATCCACTGAGCTACACCAGCCAGGGCAAAAGTTAAAGATTTTTAAATTTGCTACATTTAACATTTTCCTTCATATATATTTCCCTACTATTTAACAGTCCAGAATTAGATCTCATATTAAACTTTATCAGTATTGCAGAAACAAAGGATTAATTCCATGAGAAAACAGCTTAACAGGTCATATATTCACTGATCATAACATACTGAGTGATCATAACACTCAGTATGACAAGCCTCAGATTGAGGCAGCATGCACAGGTTCATCACTTATTTTTAATTTTACATAGAATAGGTACTGGTTGAAAATGAGTACTACTTGGAAAAATTCAGCTAATTGCATAGTTTTTTTTCCCTTTATTATTTTTGGGGGGTTCCACATAAACTTAGCATTCATTCTTGGCATAAAAAACACACATACAATTACATAAATTAATTATTGTTATAGTTATGTTTCTAGTAGTTCAGTTTAGGTGCTTTCTTGTTACCGAAAGCTTTGCCTTTACCCTTATCCCACCAACCTTTATACACACCCTAAGCCCTTCCTGGGGCCACAATGGAATTCTTGCCCAGGCATGGTAGGGATATCCTGCTGCTCTGTGGGAACTTTGTTTGCTATTGAAGTGGTAGGAAAATTCAACTCTCAAAGCTTAATTACGGGTAGCTTTATAGCACATGCAGTTGCAGCACTGAAATTTCTCAAGGATATATTTTCTAGTACACTATCAGTGGCAAAGATAGAAAGCAATCAAAGAAATCAGAGGTACTTGTGGGAGATTTTTCCAGTTCCCCACCCCCAACTACTCTTGGCCCATGGGCCCTAGGAGGGGCATGAGGGAATTTGGAGATTTCGTTTCTTAAAAACCCTCATAGATGTTTGTAACATGCAGCTTCTCCAGCATGCGAAGAACTTTGTACCATGTCTAGTTGCAAGCCTCTAAAGAGGTAAGTTTTCTAAGCGAAACTCAAACATTTCTAACTATATCTTCAGATCTTCATGGCTCAGGAATCTTAAAAGTATACTGGTTCAACAACAATCATTCTGTAGTCACATTTTTTTTTCACACTCAACAATTAATTATTTAAACAAAACTGTTGTTCAGTGATAGTCTGCAACTGAAGAACATCTTTAGAATGAGACTTTAAAACTATCTTAAGACTCTAAACTTGAAAATTTATGGACTTCCAAGAATATATGCATATACTCAGAACTAGGAGACCAGTTCGCAAAACCGTGAACGATGGCGTTTGGTTCCATGACTACTCAGAGTCTGATACCGACTTGCTGGGGTGATTGCACACTGGATGACTTTAGTTCCTTCCCAGTGTCATGAGTTTTCGTTCTGATAGTGAAGATGTTTTCTTTTTTTAATTATAAATGGAATGTTAGAATTTGAAAGAAATTCAGAGGTTACCTAATATAAACCCTAAATTTATAGATTTTATAAACTGAAGCTCAGAAAGTTTGACATAAATTCATTCAGTAAATGGGGCATTTACCTTCTTGGCATTTGAAAGCTGAGTTATGTGAACTGTTGAAGATCTTATGTGTCAATTGAATACTACAAAGCAGTAAAAAAGAAGGGATTCTTACCTTTTGCAGCAGCATGGATGGAACTGGAGACTATTAGCGAAGTGAAATAAGCCAGTCAATGAAGACAAATACCACATGATCTCACTTATAAGTGGAATCTAATGAACAATATAAACTAATGAGCAAAATAGAATCAGAGACATAGAAGCACGGAACAGACTGACAGCTGTAAGAGGGGAGGGCACAGGTAGGGACTAGTTGGAAGAAGGTGAGGGGAACATGTACGCATGACCCATGGACATGAACAACAGTGTGGGGATTGACTGGAAAAGGGGGGCAGGCTTGGGGGAGGGGGGCAAAGGGGAAAAATTGGGACAACTATAACAGCATAAATAAGAATATATTTAAAAGAAGTGTAATCTATAATGAGAAACCTGTAATGTTGATATAATAAGATTTTAAAATTCTAAGTTGGTGATTCAGGACATTAAATTAATCAGAGAAAAAAGATCTTGTGTGTGACGTAGTTTCATTCATTCATCCAACAGATTTATTGAGGGCCTGCTATAATTAGATACTGTTCTAGAATCTAGACCCTGGTGATCTTAAATAAACAAGACAAAGTCCTTGCCTTGTTGTCTTAAATAAACAAGACAAAGTCCTTGCCCCGTTGATTTGTCTTTAGTGAGAAGGAAGTGCATTATATAAGAAAAAAAGATTTTTGGTGAACACACAATACAATATACAAGTGATGTATTATAGAACTATAACCATTGTAACCCCAATAAATTTAATAAAAATAAAGAAAAAATGTCAGCTGTTGATGTTACAAAAATAACAAAGCAGGTTAAGGGAAGAAGGATGTTTAAGATAGTGTGGGGTGACTTTATTATATAGTATGGTGAGTGAAGGCATCTGTCTCTAAGGAACTGAGGAAGTAAGCCATGAAAAGATAAGGAAAATAGCCCTTGAGGCAGAAGAAGAGGAAATACAAATGCCATGGAGTTAGAGTACTCCTTAGGTTATGTAAATTTAGGAGAATTCAGATGAGAGTTTATTTAAGTTAATACAATTAATTCCAGAGGTATTTGTGAAGTTGTTCTTAAGACAAGTGAAGAAAATATTATTCATACAGGAAAATAATTACTTTTTTATATTTTTTAGATGTTGCTAAATTTGCATAAGAAGAGTTGGATGGAAGGTTTGACACTTCAGGACTACAGTGAACACTGTAAACATAATGAATCAGTGGTAAAAGAGATGTTGGAATTAGCCAAGAATTACAATAAGGTAAAAGTTACTTCCAACATTTATTTCTTATACTCTTTGGAATATGTATGATTAGATGTCAAGCATTGTATAAATACAATTAGTTAAAATAGAGTGGCCTAATTTGTAGATCAGGTGGTAAATATTTTAGGCTTTGCAGCCACCCCATCTGTCACAGCTGCTCAGCTCTGCTGTTGTATAAAAGTCTGTAAAGGAATGAGTGAGGCTGTGTTCTAGTAAAACTTCACACACCAAGACAGGCAGCCAGCTAGATTTGGCCCATGGGATATAGTTTGCCAACCCCTGCTAGAGACCAGTTAAAATAATTTTACATTTGAAGTTGTTTCATTGTTCAGAGGACTTTTTCTTGGAAGGGAAGGGGAACAAGGAGATGTCACATTTTAATGTTCACTACATAAAATTTATTTATGTACTTTTCTGTTTTTATATTTAAAAAGATTTATTGAAAACCTACTATGGAGGTATTGGGGATATGGTGAGAAACAAGACCTGTCAGGAAACAGAAAATAAACAAATAAATACAAAATACTTTATGATTAGTGTTATGAAAAAAATAAATGGGGTAGTGTAAGGAAGAGTGACTGGGGGAGACAACTTTACATGAGGACATCAAAAAAGTTGAATTTTATCCCAGCTGGTGTGGCTCAGTGGACTGAGCACTGGCCTGCGAACCAAAGGGTTCCCAGTTAAGGCGCATGCCTGGGTTGCAGGGTAGGTCCCTAGTAGGGGGTGTGCAAGAGGCAACCACACATTGATGTTTCTGTCCCTCTCTTTCTCCCCCTTCCCCTCTCTCGAAACATAAATAAATAAAATTTTTCAAAATACTTTTAAAAAGTTGTATTTTGCAGAATCTCCTGAAAATGTTTTGTATACTAGATATATATGGCCATGATAATGTTTTTGTTCATAGTTTTGTGTTCTTCTACAATTTTGAAATTAAGAAAATATTTGAGCTATGACTAAAATATATATTCTGTGTTTTATTAGTTTTGTGGTTCTGTCATAACAAACTACCACAAACTGGGTGTCTTAAAACAATGAATTTATTCCCTCAAAATTCTGGAGACTAGCAGTCCAAAGTCCAAGGTCTTGGCAGGGACATGCTCCCTCCGAAGCGTCTAGGGGAAGGAACGTCCTTCCTTTCTTTTTCCAGCTTCTGTTAGTCCCAGTCTTTGGTTTGTAGCAGCATAAATTCCATCTCTACTTAGGGTTAGGATTTCAACATATCTTTTTGGGGGATATGATTCAATCTGTAACATGTATTTCCAACTTTTTGATCAGAGCTACATGAAGAATAGGTTTTACATTTTGACCAAGTACAATGCAAATGTATATGTGCATATATAATTGTAACAAAAGTTTTATGAAACAATATTTACCCTCATTATGTGATATATCCTATTTTCTTTTTGATTCAATTTCATTCTCTTTTAATTATATACGTAAGCATTATATGAGGTCTGTCCAGAAGCCATGTAACATGAAAAATAAAGAGACATTTATTGAAGAAGATACTATATACAGGAAACATTGTACATAGGACAGTGACACCTCAGTCCCCTTCATAGTAGGTGCCCTTACAAAATAGAGGATCTTACAGTTCTCCCAGTCGCTATCAACTGCCCTGTCATATTTTCCTGAATCTCATTGAGGGTCTGAAACCTCTCCCCTTTCAAAGGTGAAAGCCACAAGTCACAGGGCACCAAATCTGGGCTGTAGGGAGCGCTGAATCACCTGGGTGATTTGATGTTTTGCCAAAAAACTCAGCATGAGTCGCAATGTCTGAGCAGGCGCATTGTCATGATGAAGCTGCCAATCACCAGTTGCCTATAGCTGTGCCCTTCTGAATCATCTGAATAGTTTCCGTGGAGGAATAATGTTCACGCTTCACGTAAAATTTGTTGCACACTCATTGCTCTACTCATTCAGTCATTTTGAATCTGATGGCCACACAGTACATATGCTCACTCAGTTGTGTATACATCCCCACTGACCAGTACAATGAAGTCATCGTTGTTCATCTATGCGCATTCCAGTCCGCTCTCCTTGGCTGCCAGGTTACATTGATGTCACACAAACCGTTCTCTTATATTAACCATGGCTGGACTTTTTCTGGACAAAACTCATACACAAATACATGCAGGTTACAGCCTATTAATGGATTGAATATCTAGAATTTGTAAAATATATGTAGACATTATACAATGTTATGTTTATAAATATTTATTGAATATCCCCTCTACAAGTTATAGTGGAAAACAAGAATCCTTCCTTCATTTATAAGAAAACAGGTCTGTAAGAAAAGCTGATAACCAGAGTACTACATACCACTAGACCAGAATTGATGTGTTCCATAACACCTTAGTATTCAAATTGTCCAGAATCAGCTGCCTCAGTATTACCTGGGCTCTTTTCTAGACTCTCAGACCTACTGAATCACAATCTGCATTTTAACAGTATTTCTAGGAGATTTGTATACTCACTCAAGTTCAAGAACACTGCCATAGAGAAGTCCATGTGAAGTCCTGTAGAAGGTCAGAGGCTTGTGCTTTCAGCTGTAGAAGACCCAGGAGACTGTCTTAGAGAATAACAACATTTGAACTAGATGTTAAAGCATAAATACATTAAGATGTAGACATACAGAGAAATGTTACCCTAGACAAAATGAACATCACAGGCAAAGTTTAGGAGAGACAGAAAAGTCAAGAACATGTTTTAGAAACTGGCCACAGTGCATAATGGATGAGGGTGGTAACAGGGAGCAGGTTTTTTAAAAGTTATCAAAGTCAAGTAACAGGGTTTAGGGGACAGTTTTTTTTTTTACCAGGAGCATGATATACCCAGAACTTGACTTTAGAAACATAAGAACCAGATTTTAGAAGCATAATTTAACAATGATTTTGAAGAAGGAGTGCTGTAAATGGAGATTCTATGTAGGAGGAGCTTGCTATTACCCAGACAAAGGTAGTGAGTGTCTGCATTATCGTAGTGGCAGTAGGAACAGAGGCATCAACAGGCAAATAAACAAAACACGGCACCGCCCATTGGTTAGATGAAGGGAAAGAAGAAGAATCAAAGGTGAATTCAAAGTTTCCTGCCTAGATGACTAGAAGTATGATAGTGTCGTTAACATTTCCAGTTTAGGTAGAAAGGATTGAGAAAAGAGATAAAGAGATCCGTTTTAAACAAGGAGTTAGAAATGTGGGGCTGCAAATAAATGGTAGGGGCTAGAGCTTATGATTTTGGAGGCAGTTAAAATTCATATGGGTTAGCACACCAAAAAGTAATATTTCTCTTTTTAAATCAAACATGTCTTACCAAAATAAATGTAAATATTAACCAAGAGACAGTGTATAAAATTTCCCAAGTATAGCAACATCTTTTGAGAGAACTGAGCTTTGAAAAAGTTGCCGGGCCCATACAAACTAAATTCCAGTAGAATGAAGTTTGGCTTTGAGGGGCATGCCCTATTTACATGTTGTGTTCAAGCTGGAAATCCCCTTTGGTTCTAGATTGTAAGGGAAATATTTTTTATCTGTGAAGAGTAAAGAGAAAGAATAGTTTGACATACTTGAAACAGTTAACCTTTTATAAACTGAAAAGCTATGACAAATTATTCAGCAGACTGTAGGAATGGTTTTCATTTCTCTGTAATGTTACAAGTTTAAGTAAATTCATGTTGGTACCACTGCCAGGAAATAACCTATTTTTGGTCACTGCTGCCCATCTACAGAAGTTTTTGCTTTTTTAAAGTTTGAAAAAAATCTCTGTAGTACCCAAAAAGTTGTAAGGTTTGGTTATAAAATGAAAACAATGTGTAAGCTGTGATATGAAGGATTCCAAATTTGGAAATGTAATTCCCTCTTTGATTGAAAGAGAATGTGGTAGAGTTTTTAGTAACACTTAAAATATAAAAAGAAAGGCTCATGCTACCAATTTTTTTTTTCAGTATTCTTTTTAATTGGTTGGTGTTTTAAATTAAGATAATTATTGTTAGGTGCCAGTTAGCTCCTAAAGTAAGAGAAGGTTAGAAAATAATTAAATTCCTTTGTTCCAATTTTTTTACTTTAAGTCTGAATTCCACACAAAGAGTCTGCTTGATCATTAGTCATTGATTTCTCTAATTACTGAACTTCAACAATACCCACCACTATTATTCCAAATTTCCCATTTTTTTCATGCCAGGTGCATCAATTTTTAAAATATTGATAGTATTTGATTGGATATTTATAAGTGAATATGCTAGTAAAAATGAATTATAAATGCATGTTAAGAATAGCATAGACACATAAAATTTGCCATGTTTTCAAACATGTAGCCCTATAGTTCTGAGTTCTGACAGTTTACTTTTTAGGTAGAAATATTGCCTACTTAGAACCTGAAGGAAACTTTGGATATCTTTTTTATGTGATTACATATAAAATATGTAACTGTGATTATATTTGGTTTACTGTAGTAGCTATATTAAATAGTAAAATTTTTTGCACTAGTGTAATACAATTAGAAAAACAAAAATAAGTATCTGGAAAATTGGGCCAAATTATCATTATTTAAGTGTGATAAGATATGTTTGCAATCAAACATAGAAACCCAAGAGACTGAGCTAGAGAACTGTTAGAATTATTATAATTGAGAATTATGCAGCTGGTAACCATGCAAATGCTGATATCCAAACACTGCACAATATCTAAAGAATTCTTGTAAAATAGTTTTTAAAAACAATAATAAATTGTATAAGAGATCTGAGAAATTCTCTGAAGAAAAATGGCATCTAAACATGAAAAAAAGCTCAACCTTACTAGGTAGTCAAAGGAAAAAAAATTAAAATGAGAAGTAGAAAATTTATTTTCTTTTTAAATTTAAAAAAATTGTTTGGAAAAATGTACCCCTAGTGGGAAAATAAAGTGATGTAACATTTTTGAAGTTCCTCTTCCAATTTTA
Source organism: Micronycteris hirsuta (assembly GCA_004026765.1). Lineage (NCBI taxonomy): Eukaryota > Metazoa > Chordata > Mammalia > Chiroptera > Phyllostomidae > Micronycteris > Micronycteris hirsuta. The sequence continues at coordinate 74,059 of PVJI01006966.1, read as the reverse complement.
AATGCGTATAACTCTTTAAAACAACATGTTCTCTTTTGGTTCTCTTTTAAGGCTTTATTATGAAGAATAAAAAACTACACATACCAACTGAGAGAAATACTTACATCCTGCACTTACGTGTAAAAAATTAAATTGGATAGCAATATTAAAAATGTCTACCATGTTACCTTCCCTCCCTTTGTTAAAGACACCTCTCTGTCACATGTATCTCAACATAGTAGGTTGTTAACAGTGTCATCTCTTAGGTGCAAGGTAGGGAAATTACATACTTTATGTAAATCCTGAATTATTTTCAGTTTTTGCACCAATCAAGTGTTACTTATGCCTGAGATTGTGTTATTTCAAAGTAACAATGGCTTAAACAAAATAGACATATATGTATCTTGCAATTCAAGGCCAGCATGAAACTTTGAAGTGATCACAGACACACATTCCTTCTGTCTTTTGCTCCACCTTCCTTATACTGGCTTCCATCTTTCAGCTTTCCTCCTGATTTCAGGGTGATTGCTCTGGCTTTGGCCATCCCATCTGAGTTCCAGGCAAAGGGAAAAAAGGAAGGGCAAAAAAGGGATACACCTCATCTAAATCAGTTCCCTTTCAGAATCTTTTCCATAAGTTCCACCCAGCATTTCTGATAATATCTCATTGGCAGAACTTAGTCAAGTGAACATACCTTGCTTTGAGAAAGGCTATAAAATGTAGTCTTTACCTGGGAGCATTTCTGCCTTTAATAAAATCAGAATTTTGTTACAAAATGAGAAAGAGAAAATGTATATTGGGTAGGCAACTAGAAGGCTCTGACAAATTTTTTTAACAAGCTGAACTACAATCATATACACACGCACACTTGTGCATACACACACATACTCCTATGATCTTTATTTTATATCCCTATTTCATGTGATTACATTTTAAAATTGGACTGCCTATATGATTTTTAGAAAGAATTTATGCTGGTCAAGGCCACTTATTAAATCATGGATTTGGCTTTATTATTATTCAGGATGTATCTTTAAAAAGTAATAATTTCCTGAATCACTATGAATGTTGCTTCAGTCTTTGAAAACCAATAGGCCTGTATTTAAGTCACAATTTCATTGCTTATTGGCTGTGTAGTTATATGTGTCCCTATCATTCTTTGTGCATACTCCTTTTTTGTATGTTTCATATTGCTTTCATTATAATGTGAGATTTCCCAGGCAAGGAAAGCCCAGATGTGAGCTCCTTGAAGAGCAAGAACTCTCATACTCAGAGTACATAATAGTGATTATTGAACGAGTAAAATGATAAAAATTCTGCTGTTGAGGACGTGCATAGAATGTACTGGAGTGTTATAAGCTATTCCAAAAAGAGCTGAGAAAAAATTCTTATAGTGTGAGTATTACTGGAGTTAACATGTGATTCTCCCAGTAAGATAGTGCCTAATATCTTCATATATAAAATGCAGATTAGTTACTTCTGTGACGCTTTAAGGATTCAGTAAAGTAATATTTGTCAAGTCTGTGTATGTTAATTTTTAATTTCTGATGGTCATAGGAAAACCAGTTTTATTTTTTCCATACTCATACCTCTTATACTTTCTCAAATCGTTTTTAAGTTGATTATGCTTGTTAATTTTATTTTCCCAAGTATGTTGTATAAAAACCATTTTTAAACTTACTCTCTACCCCTGAACCCATAATGTGATTTTCAGTTACTATCCAATATATTGACTTGATATAAAAATCAAGAAAGAAAATACATTACCTTGAAATGCATTAGCAGTTACACAGAAATTGTTTAGTAATGAAAAATACCATATAAATGATTTTAGAAAGCATGTACTTTAAAGGGATTATAGCATGTTACAGAGAGTAAAGAAACTTAACATATCAAAGGGAAAAAAGAAGCCAAAGAAATAGAGAAATATGAACTGGAGTAAGAGACATGATATCCAAAAAAGCAGAGGTTACAGAAAGGAGTAGGAGAGAAAACAGGGATTGGAGTAGCTCTGAGGTATTCAAAAAGGTCAAGAAAACCAAGTCCTTTGGAATTCACCTGTTGGCGATTCTTAAAAGTCTGTGAATGAAGTACCAAGGGTGTTGTCCGTGTTTGTTAAAAGGTAAATAAATGGTAGAATTTGAAGTACAGGTTATCCACTTAAATGCGACCATTACCAGGAAAAAAAGAAAATGAGGTAAACGAGTTTAGTAAAAGCCTCTTTGGGATAGGGGGTACATCTAAGGGGATTATGATAACATAAGAGACCAAATTCCAGGAATTTCTTAGAACTGTGCAGACCGTGCATGATGGGATAGCCATCTGGGGGTCTTTGTTGATAAACTGTTAAAAACGTTTCTGGTGTGAATAGCCACAAACATTTTCAGTGCTTTTTTGTTGGTTGAGTAAACCGAAGAGCACGAATGCAAAAGCAAAATTTGATGCCAAATCACAGAAGTTGCCATAAACACAGAAGTTCCCCTAGTGAGGACACTGCCTGTGCCTGAATTTCATTTGTTTCTGCTGCTACCATTTCTTAATTTTTCCTGGTGACTTGCCAGATTAGAACTACGAATGAAGACAGACTGGTCTTACCCAGATGGCAGATGAGATATAGGTAACTTAGGTAGATGGAGAAAATATTTTAGGGGGTTGATGTGATGATCTGGTGTATCTTAGAATGTGAAGAGATGTGCTTACTCCTTTGTCATGGGGTTTGCAACCTTAGTATATGCCTAAACCTACAGCTGCTCCTCATTTTCCAGATGGCATCTATGGCTGGGAGTACTTTTTACCATCTGCACTTCTCAAAGAGTTTGTGAACTCTCTATTTTAATTATTGGAAATGGAAAAACTAATTGGTAAAGTTGTTATATGATATAAAAGATTTTAAAAATTGAGTTTTTACATTTCACCTAAGCTTTCATATAAGGTCAGTGCTTTAAATGCCTTTTGATGTTCTCCTTTGCATATCTGCCATCTTTGATATTTGCAATACTCCATAATAACTATTTTGTACATGAATTGGTATTTTGAGCGAAATCCCGAAACTCTTACCTCCTTTAATACTATAATTGTTGTTGGCATGTGTGTAGAACTGCTGACACTGAATGGATATACAGTACTGACTCATGTGAGCTGTTCCATTCATCAGTGTGTTTTCAGGTCAGTCAGTAAGGTATAGCGTCATAATTCTTAAAAGTAATTTAGAAGGACAAAGTTTTAATGTGTTGCATTGTATCCATATATGTAAAACATCGAGATAGTGAGAGAAGCAATTTCCCAGTTAGGAAATACTTCTTTAACTAGCTGAGAATAATATGAGTGACATCTGACTCTGAAAATGAACATATTCTCTGTCTAGGGAATTCTGGATTTGGAGTGTTATTAACTTTATTTTTCCTTTTTGCAGTATTGTGAGTCATAAGTGTATTTCCTAATGATGTGTTGTATAGTCTAATAATCAGTACATACAATACTTATTCACCATCTTTCCTTTTAGGCAGGTTCTACTGGGGAAATTCTCTAGATAGTTTGTCCATTTATAAAATTAGACACTTGCCATCTTTGCTCATTTTCAAGTTCTCTGTTTACAAAACTATTAAGAAGGTGTGAAATGCAGCCAAACTTCCCAGTTTATGGGAAATGTCTGATGATTGCATTTCCTACATGTTCATTGTTCACACATGAAGAAATTTGGCAGCTGCAAGATTATTAAGTTAGAGTATCCAAATCTAACCCTCACTGGGATTTTTGGTTTCCTGCTTTCTGCCACCAATATCTTATCCCGTTTAACCATATTTGTGGTAAGTGCTATGGTGTTCTTTCTTAAAGTTGCTGATCCTTCAATTTTCTTTTCTTTTTTTTTTTTTCATTTGTCGGGTGCTATGAATAAATCATAGACCAGGAGTTCACCTGATGTAGAGTCCTAGCTTCAGGCAGTAACATATCCAGACTGTTAAGGAGGTTCCTTAAACTTAGACTTCTCAATCAGGAGGTTTTGTGGCGGCACCGGTATTGTGAAAGAACAGCAGTGGTAGCTAATCGAAATGCTGTAACTGTTTCAGAATTACTCTGACAGAAAAATTTATGATCATACACAAAAGTTTGTGGCTAACTGTTGTAATAGTAGAAAGTGGTTCGTGTATTTTAAAGTTTTTTTTTTTTTTTTTTGATGTTGGAAACTTCAGATTATTCTGTATTTCTTCACGATTACTAAAAGTCACTTACATGGAAAAGTGAGGTTTTTTTCTGAATCATGTACTTTTTTCAGAGATTTAAATATGTGAAGTTATTGAGGGAGAAAACTATATGATCTGTGAAAGGGATCAAAAGCCAGCAGCTCTGCCCTGGCCAGATTGGTCAGTTGATTGGAGTGTGACCCTGTGCATCAAAAGGTGGCGGGTTCAATTCCCCATCAGGGCACTTAGCTGGGTTGCTGGTTTGAGCCCTGGTTGAGACATGTACAAGAGGCAACTGATCAATATTTCTCTCTCTCCTTCTCCCTTCCTCGCTCTCTGAAATCAATAAAAACATATCCTCAGGTGAGGATTTAAAAAAAAAATGTCAGTAGCTCCTTTGAACCCACGTGCTAGTGATGGTTAAATTCATTGATTCTGAGTATGAACAGGTTCAATTGACAAGAAAAAGGAGACAAAGAAATGGGAAGCTGTGGCAGAACTATAGTGAAAGTAGGAAAAGGGAAAGAAGACAATAGGACTGGTTAGTACCACGGTGTCAGTAGCAGCTACCTCAGGCACTTTTTTATCTTCCAGTTTAGCCATCCCTCAAAGAATTCCAGAACAGTTTCTAAATGGTTAAAATATCAAATGATCCAATTTTATATTTTCAGGGCCTTCTACGTATTTCTTAAAATCTGTTTTCAAAATGATGGTGGTAATAGTTTTCAGTTTCCTGAAGGATATTCTGAAGATTGGTAAAATTGCTTTTTTGTTCAATAAATGACTTTATTTAAAGATTCTGTGAATAAAAACTATGACAGCTATTATCTTTGGTGATTATTCTGCAGTGGGGAAAGCAAATTTAGAATTTGAAACTCTGTCCTTTGCGTTTCGTTTACAGGCAGTAGAAGAAGAAGATAAGATGACACCTGAACAGCTGGCAATAAAGAACGTTGGCAAGCAGGTGAGCGGCCCTGCACTGGGCTGCGCAGTTGCACGGGAATGTGCTCTTGTCGAGTCAGAACTGTTTTGGGGACTGTATGATGTCTCTCCCTGTCTTTTCATTCTGCATGTTTCTTCTGTCTTGTAAATGTGATGCTAATTTTATTTTTTTTCTTTTGAATTTATTTTCGTTGTATTTTTTCCATGACCATTTATCCCCCGTATATGCTCCCCCCCCCATTACCACACTGTTGTCCATGTCCACGAGTCCTTTTTCCTTTGTTGTGGTGCTAATTTTAAAGGTCATTGAATTATTTGATGTCATATTCTCTTTGCCACCTATAGAGTAGATCACAAATATGCCTCTGGGGTCTTTAGTGAAAATGACTTACTAGAAATAAATTAGGAATCTTGTGTCCTGAGTTAATTTTTAAGTATTATTTTTACTTGAAATAATATTATCGGTGAAGATAATAGAATGATAGATTTCTTTCATTTGTAAAAGTTTTTAAATAATATAGTTTAGCAATATGTAGACTTCAGTATGTAGGTAATGCTCCTGAGAACTCAGGCTTGGAGCCCTAGAGGATTACACTGAATTAAGAGAAAGTGTTTTAAGTATTTGCTCTTTCACTTTTCCAAGATGAAATATATATTTTAGTTCCTATTTTCTGAGGGTTTGGGGGGAACACACTAACCAATTAAAAGAATCTACAGATTAATTAGACTGTTTTTTAAAGAATGTTGATTACGTTTTTTTCATTTCATGGAACATGGTTATCATATTGCTGATGTTGGCAGAATCTTGATATTTCAGATGCAAGACACTAAGCTGTCTTTGCTTTCAGCCATCCTACCATATGCTCTGATCCCATCACATCTCACAAGCTATGTAGGTTTGGGCCAGGACCATTCTTGGATGGTAAATCTCTAAGAATCACCCAGCTGCCACAAGAAGTAATGTAGATAACTGAGGGAGTATGTTACCATTTCACTATAAAACCAGTTATTCCAATAGAGCAGTAGGGGCAAAAGTCTGACTTAAAAATATCACAATTGGTGAAATTAAATCTCACTCTATTCTGAATATTATAATTTAAAAACAATAAGAACTCTCCAAAATCAAAATGAAATATAGTTCATCTTATTCTCTCATGCTATGGGATCTAGTCACCCCTTTTGTCTTCATCCACTACTTATTTTCATCCAATGTGTAATCGTAGATCACCAACTTGGAGCCTTGCACTGTAAAATTCAGTGACTATTTTTTGAGTAAATGACTCTCTGAAGCTATAGTTTCTTGATGTATAGGTTTTATATAACAATTAGCAGTACATAAAAGGACAAAATTAAAATAAAAATGAAACCGACAATGTATAATTGGCAATGTATAATAAACAGAATAATTTAAAAAATATAATACTTCACTGCTTTGGCCTATGCACAGCAGAAACAAAACCGACTATAATGAAATTAGACCCATAATCATTTACTCCTGCAAGTTGTTCTTAGTCTCTTTTATCTAAAACACCCTAGGTCTGTCTTATTTCTGAAATAAAGAAAATTTACCATGGTCTAGTTACTCGGAATTATTTGTAGCATGTTGTATCTCTGGGTTGTCTAAAGAAATCAAGTGTATTGAAATTGTAGCTTAGGAGAGAACAGCCAGGAAGTTAATTCCAGTGATGAACATTTGTTCAAAGTTAGGAGTCTTAGGAATTTTAGCAACACTCATAAGAAAACATGCTTTAATTAAAAGGTTTTTATTGTGTGCAGTACATATCCTTTATTTTAAAGCTTTCAGATTTAACTGAAATACTTCTTTCAGCTCAGCATTAAGCTTAAATATAATTGATTTGATTTAATTTGTTACTACAATGTAATCTTAAGCCTTTTTTTAAAATTCAGACATTTCAAATAAAGATTTTATCAGGTTTAACCTAAAGGATTGCACCTATACACTTTTCTCTGATATATATTTTTTATTTTGGTACAGAGCCTAAATGTAGTCTGTATAAATGAATATTTCATTATGTAATCCATTAGTTAAATTTTAACAGATTTAGAAATCCTAAAAATATAACAATATATTAGGAAAGTTAAATTGTAAAATATATATTAATTTAGGTTTGGCTTTCTTGACTAATTTTATCAGCAACTGAAAGAAAATCTAAGTATTTTGTCTCCCAGTAATATGATTCTTTTCTTTCTTTCTCTCTCATTTGTTTTCTTTTAGGACCCCAAACGTCATTTGGAGGAACATGTGGATGTACTTATGACTTCAAATATTGTCCAGTGTTTAGCAGCTATGTTGGATACTGTCGTATTTAAATAAAGCAACACAGAAAGCTTTTAGAGATACTTTCAGTGTATATTACTCTATTGTTCCTAATGCTCCAAATCAAGGGACCTCTGAAGGTGTATTTGGTTAAATGTAAGACATCTGGCATCATTTGCAGCACTGTAACACCTTCAGTCTCAGTTGTGCAATCACTTCTGTTTCTTTAGTCAGGGTCTTTGCAGATTCCAAAGTTGTATAAGAATACATCAAAGTGGACAAATTTTGTTAAGATCCCATTTAATATTTGAAGAAATCAGTAACACAAATATATTTTGATTGTTGCTTACAAAATAAAATACATTTACAATCTATGTCTCCTGAGGTCTTTTTGGCACTGGGTGGAATTGACAGAATAACATTTGACAGCGCTTTAGAAATCTCACACTAAGATGTGTTTCTCTTTGCATTTTGAGATTTCATAACATAAAACATCAGCGTGATAACTTCACAAATGTAAAATGATTGTCATTAATGAGTGGCTACCTCATTAGTGGGTAACAGAAAAAATGCTGACATATTTCATTTAAACTATTTGTCACAAGTTAATATTGTATATGCAATATAGCTTGTTAACATATGTTCAGGATTTCAGAAGAGTGCATTTAAGAAGAAAGGGGACAATTTTGATACAGACTTTATCATTTTTTAAAAGAGTACAAATCTACCAATAGCATTGAGATTGTGTGGGAATTGCCTGCTGCAAACTCCACTAAACTTCAGCTAAAACAGCCATAGAAGGTATACTGTATGTCTTAAAAGCAAAATGAGAAAAGTAGCCATAATGTGAGTTTAATATAATGAGCACATAAGCAATAATTTTATTACTGTTTTATCTTTACTCAAAGTAACTTAGGAATACTCACTTTTCTGGTAAAGACAAAAATGTGACTAATGCCATTGGCAGTTTTTGTAAATGACCTTATCCCACAACCTGCTTTGAACCTGATGTACAGAAGTTCACCCCCCATGAACATTCACTTACAGTGCAGCACCATACTGGATGCACCAAAGGGTGCTGGCAAAACATAAGGAGACAAAGAATTTATTTACTGATTTTAGAAAGAGAGAAACAATGATTTCTACTCATTTGTGCACTCACTGGTTGGTTCTTGTCTGTGCCCTGACCAGGGATTGAACCACAGCCTTGGGGTCTCGGGAAGATGCTCCAACCAAGTGAGCTACTCTGCCAAGAGCTGGAGACAGAGAGACAATTCTTATCTACACCCTTTGTGAGAATGTGGCAGAAAATGTTTCTAAGGCTTCATTAAAGAAGGGCTTTACTTGGGGACTTAGAATTTAGACTTAGCCTCTACTAGGCTAAGTAGAGGCTAAGGCAGTTACTAGGCTATAGTATGAATGAAGTGGCAGACCAAAATCCCGCCCTATTTGAACAATTCTGAACTCTTACTGCTCACCTAATGAGAAGCTAGCAGAAACTAAAAGTGGAAATGGCTTAAATTTCCACAATGTTTCACAGTCTCTTTTTTTCTTTTTGATGGAATAAAGAGAGATTCTGAGTGTTTCTTGCTTTTCCTGAGGTTTCATCTTTTAAGTATAGTGATACCATATTGTATGTAGGACATGTAATATGTATTTAATTGTTGGGATTACAACTAATCTTTACAATTAGAATATAAGTGAAAGTTTTCCTTTTGCCTAATTTAAACTGTATGGGCTATTTGGGGGGGCGCTATACATGATTTTTCCCTTTAAGTAAATAAGGTTCTACAGCTTATTTTTACAGATATTGTTCATTAGAGCTAGTCAGATTTTTTTTGGTACAGTATGTCCTCAGAAGAAGGCCTCAATAATGCAAGGGCTATTCTCAGCCTTGTGTTTGGAAGTACTCCCCCCCCACCCCCCCGCCCCTTAAACCCCTGAAACTATCTCCTGAGTGAGTACAGTGACTGAGAAGGCTCAAACAATTCTGGTCTGTCTTTGTGCTCTTAAGTGATCACCTCATAGTCCTGGGCTCCCCACAGCCACATACGAACTTCTCTCACTTGGTTCATGTTGGGACATTCCCATTTCAAAACCACATCAGAACCCCTCCTGCTACCAAAAATCTACATTTTCTTTGTAGATTTGGAGTCTATCAGAATTAGGATGCCCAAAGAAGCTCATTGAATATACCTTTGTGTCAGAATGTATCGCTGTTTTAGCAGCAGCCTGATGACTGAGGCCCAGTTAGGTGTTGAAATGACTTACTGCATCACGGGGTTCGTGAGCCACTTTAGGGGGGTGTGTGTTTGTGCGAACATCTTTGCTCACATACTACACAGCATTAAAGCAGCACTAAAGCCAAAAGTTTTGCTTGCCTCTAGTACAGAGATCTCCCTGCTTTACTCTTAAGAAACTAGCATGGGGACATTAAAGTTCCAGCCTCACTATTTAGTGTGATTTGCCTAGAATAGGGACACCTGGGTCTTCTGGGACCTTTATATACAGAATTCAGGCCCCACTCCAGCCATGAATCAAAATAATCCTGGCGTGGTTCCTGAGCACTTAGAGAAGCCCTGCTCTGCATAAATATAGTTCAAGAGCAGGTGTGCTGTTCCTTGGTTCCTTGGGGCAAGCCTTGGTTTTTCTTGAGCATGTATAAATTAAAGGCACAGCCTATAAAGTGAGGAGTCACTGGATTTAGTACTGATAATTTAAAGTGAGTGCACATTTATTTCCTACTCCAATTACTCAAAAACTGAGGGAAGTGCACTCGAACTCTTTGCTATACTTCAACATTTCATTTTAGCATTCGTCATTAAAAAAAAAAAAAGTCAATTCACGATCCTAGGAATGACAACGCCTCAAAAAGCCCAGGTGGAGTCTCACCTTTTTGATACACATTTAAGGCTCTGTGTCCCACTGAGGAAGGAAGGGGTATCTTTGGAAGCAATGGAAGGGGGAGACACACAGGGACAAAGAATTTAATGATCAAAGAAAGGAAAAAACATAAGAGTAGCCAAAATAGAGCAAAAGCTTTTCATGAGAAATGGCAGTGGAAGGTAAAGGACAGGAAAAAACAATTGTCAAATAATGTCATAGCCACAGTCCCCAACCCCACGCGACGCCCCAACAGCTAAGGCTCTGCTTGGTTTATGAAGCTTCCAGGCAATGAGCTGAGATTTGCTTCCAAATGGAAAAATGGGTCTGGCTGTATTTTTCTCCCAGCAAACCGTCTCTGCTTGAATGTGGGACATCTGGTCATCAACCTGTCCAGCCCAGGGCCTCCCGCTCCGGGCACTGCTCACGGCGCCCGGCGCCCTGCTGGAGGCCGCAGCTGGTGCCTGCTGCAGCCTAGGTGGCCAGCCCGCCTCAGGGGCGCAGCCGCAGCTCCGCGCGAACCGCCAGGCCCGGCGCGGCCCGGGTCTAAAACTGCGCGCGCCTAGGCGTCTGTCGGGCCGGTTAACCCTCGCCTGACCCTGCCCAGGCCCCGCCCAAAGACCCACGCGCCGCGCGCCCTCAGGGGGCTGCTTGTGCCCGGGGAGGACAGACAAGGTCTCTCCAAGGCGCAGATCCCAGCGGGCGGAGGTGCCCTGCCGTGCCCCCCGAAAGTGTGTGCCCCGAGGTCTGCGCCACACGCCGCTCGCCCGCCCTTCCTCAGTCTCCCGGGCGGCAGCTCCCTCTGAGGATCCCCGGGGCCCTGGAGGGCCTTCCCTCAAGCCGCTCGGGGACCTCAGATAATGAGCCAGAGCCGGGCAGCTGGTGGGCAGGGTCCGAGCGCCCGCGCGGGGGGCGGCCTCGCCCGCCGCCAGCCCGCCCCAGCAGTGCCCCGCGCGGAGCCGCCCGCCGGTCCGCCAGCTCCTCCGCACTCTGCGCGGCTCCGCGTCCCGGGAAAACCTCGGGAGGGCAGGTCCGCGGGTGCCGCGCCAGGGGAAGCCGCTTTGGGCGCCTCAGGCCTCTGCTGCTCTCGACCCTCGGGTCCAGGCGGGGGCTGGCGCTGTGCGGAGCGAGCACTGGGGGATCTCTTCCTACACCTGGGGGTCGCCTTTGGCCTCATGCTTGTTATTTGTGCCAGCATCCTTTTAAATTGCTATTTTTCTCTATTCCTCCTCAATTTTTTACGCATTTTAAAATTACTGGCAAGGATTCTTTTCCTCTCCTCCAGATTATATAAACACTGCGCGGGCGCGCGCGCGCACACCCGAGTCTTCGGTAACGATCACCGCGTTGATAACACTTCCACTCTGTCTCCCCAGATCAGCGCTTCCAGCGAACCAATTTGCACGAGGACTCGGCCCTCTCTCTTTCTGGCGAGGCTTTTGAACCTGTCGCCAAGCCAGTAACTCAGAGAGAAGGAAGTGCAGTGAGACTCGAGGGATGCAGGGCGCCTGCCCCCAGGAGATGCTCTTCAGATAACATGCACCCAAGCTCACTGATAAAATATTTAGTTAAGACCTCGTAAGCACCACTGAAAATACATCAAGGCACTTCAGCCCGACAGCGTATGATTATTTCAAAACTTAAAAAGATCATAGACTGTCATTGTTTCCGTGCTCACCCAAGAAATCGAACCTTCCCGAGGTGGGTGGATGGGTGGGTGAGTTGCTGCTTTTCACCCCCACTTCTCCCTCTTCCCGCCCACTTTCAACGCTGTGGTTCTCGGCGGCGGCGATTTATTTATTTATTTATTTATCGGATGTACTTAAAAGGGGTGCGTTGGGGTGGGGGTCGGGGAGGACACGCAGGACGCGCTCACAAAGGACTGGCTCAGGTGTTCCGTGCTTCTGTATTAACTGGAAAAGACAGACTCTGGAACTTTTACAGGGCGAGAAGAGGCCACCGGCTCGAGCTTTGTATACTTTGCACTTGAAATTGTTACATTCAACAGAATATTTGGCTCATTCAAATCCGAAGTCTCCTAGCATCTTCGAATTCCCTCCTCCGCCGCCCCTCAGCTCCAAAGAAGGGGGGGGGTAGGAAAATGTTTAGTAAATTGCACATCTTTGAATCTTCCTAAAGCAGCGGTCACAAAGCTTAAAGGGGACACAACAGTGCTCACGTAAGACCAACACACATTCCCCACCCCCCAGGCCAACAATAAAATCATCCCCTTCAATTTGCCACGATCGTCGCGACCAGGAGCCAGGTGATTATCCTAATTAATGTCTATCTAATTAAATTACTGTCAGCAGTTAACCAATGGCAGGAGCCGTTTCATCGGCTGCACTAGCAGCAAGATCAAAAGTGAGCGAGCCTTTTCTGATTGCTGCATAGTGTCAATTGGCCAATCTCTTCTCCCAGGGAAAAAAAAAAAGTAAATCAAACCTTTTGAGAAGCATTTGCTGGATGAAGTGCTTTCTGCCTAGTGAGGGGGTCTGTGGATTTCTAGTGTATGATAAATAGGACTTCAAAAACCAGGGACAGGAGGGCGAGTGTTCAGGTTCTAGAGCGATGCAGCTGGAGCACTGCCTTTCTCCCTCTATCATGCTCTCCAAGAAATTTCTCAATGTGAGCAGCAGCTACCCGCACTCAGGCGGATCTGAGCTTGTCCTGCACGATCATCCCATTATCTCGACGACTGACAACCTGGAGAGAAGTTCACCTTTGAAAAAAATTACCAGGGGGATGACGAATCAGTCAGATACAGACAATTTTCCTGACTCCAAGGACTCACCAGGGGACGTCCAGAGAAGTAAACTCTCTCCTGTCTTGGAGGGGGTCTCTGAGCTTCGTCACAGTTTCGATGGCTCTGCTGCAGATCGCTACCTCCTCTCTCAGTCCAGCCAGCCACAGTCTGCGGCCACTGCTCCCAGTGCCATGTTCCCGTACCCCGGCCAGCACGGACCCGCGCACCCCGCCTTCTCCATCGGCAGCCCCAGCCGCTACATGGCCCACCACCCCGTCATCGCCAACGGAGCCTACAACAGCCTCCTGTCCAACTCCTCGCCGCAGGGCTACCCCGCGGCCGGCTACCCCTACCCGCAGCAGTACGGCCACTCCTACCAGGGAGCGCCGTTCTACCAGTTCTCGTCCACGCAGCCCGGGCTCGTGCCCGGCAAGGCGCAGGTGTACCTGTGCAACAGGCCCCTGTGGCTGAAATTTCACCGGCACCAAACAGAGATGATCATCACCAAACAGGGAAGGTAAGGCTACATTCTCGGCGGTCGCTGCTCCGGGCGCGGCCCAGGGGCAAGTGGGGACCGCCGCAGCAGCGACGATGTGGGGTCGGGAGCGGGGTGGAAGGCGCGCTAGTGCTACCCGGAGTTGGATGGTTTTGGGGGAGAGGGGAAGTGAAAGGTAGAACCACAGCGGTGATGCTGGGGGTGGGGTGGGGTGATCCTTCTCTAGAAAGGTGGACGGAGAGGCAGTCAGTGGCCGGAGAAAGGCGAGAGAGGGAGAGAGAGAGAGAGAGAGAGGGAGAGCCGGGCCAGCCGCCGCGAGATGGGAGGGACACCCGGATGCACGACAGGTGGGAATGCGGGTCGCCAACCTCGCTCTTCACCTGGGCAGCGGTACCCGCCGACTCCCCGCACCGGCTCACCGACGGCGGCCGCACTTCTTTCCTCCCCTCCGCCCCTTCTCTCGCCCCGCGAACAGTCTCTCCCCACGCCGCGAGAACAAGTTTTGCTTTGCTATCTGGCGCCGCGCTTCTTGCATTTAATCTTTAACATTTATGTTTTTCCCCCTTGTTTTCTCCCTCCCCCCTTAATTTAAATAGGCGCATGTTTCCTTTTTTAAGTTTTAACATTTCTGGTCTCGATCCCACGGCTCATTACAATATTTTTGTGGATGTGATTTTGGCGGATCCCAATCACTGGAGGTTTCAAGGAGGCAAATGGGTTCCTTGCGGCAAAGCGGACACCAATGTGCAAGGCAAGTCCTTCCAATTAACACGTTTTCCTGACACTTATTTAGGTGAGAGTGATTAATTAAAGCCTTTGTGGACTGGCTCGAGCGACTTTTAAAACGATCGCCCAATGACTTCTAAAAGGAAACGAGGGGGATAGGGGGACAGACAGACTGAGCGGTGAGAAGGGGGAGGATTATGCAAAAAGCCGTTTTAATCACTCCCAGTTAATAAGAGGAAAAAGCGGCCTAAAAAGCCCCAGCTAATGGGCCTCACAGCGGAACAAGGGGGGTGCGCGCGCGCGTGTCCTGCACAGGGAGGAGTGGGGACCGAGCAGTGCCCGGGGCGTCTGTAAACAACCTATTTCTTTCTCTAGGAAATCGGGTCTATATGCATCCGGATTCCCCCAACACGGGGGCTCATTGGATGCGCCAAGAAATCTCTTTTGGAAAATTAAAACTTACAAACAACAAAGGAGCTTCAAACAACAATGGGCAGGTCAGTGACTCAAGCGCTCTCTCTCTCTCTCTCTCTCTCGTCTCTCACCGCCCCCCCCCTCCCCGCCACTTCGCCCGCAACATTCAGTTCTTTAGTTTAAATCAGCATGAAAACCTGGGTATCTATTTCTTGGCTTCATTAAAAATACTTTAAAAATTCTATTCCCACCCTCAACAATTATATTAATGACCTAGAAAGTTGTTCTTGCTCCCTGCCCAATTCCTGACTTTCCGACCTAGTCAAGTACGAACGCTAGGCTGATTTCGAGTAGGTAACCCACAGGATCTGCAGGCTGCGGGAATCTTTGTTCCTCGCTGAAGGACGACTAGGAGAAGGGCCCCGAGGACCGGGCGGTCTGGCTCTGTTCTCCGCAGCTGCTAGGGCGATCCTTGCTCCCAGGGAGCGCGGGCGGTTTCGCCCCAGCCAGCGGGTCGGCAGCCGGGCCAGCCCCGCGGTCCTCAGCCCGCGGGCAGCTCCTGCCGGCTCCGCGCGGCCCTCGCGCACAAACCCGCGCACACCGACCGAGTTAACGCGCCGCCCGGCGCTGCCCTTTCTCTCTGCGGGACAGATGGTGGTTTTGCAGTCCTTGCACAAGTACCAGCCCCGCCTGCATGTCGTGGAAGTGAACGAGGACGGCACAGAGGACACCAGCCAGCCCGGCCGCGTGCAGACATTCACTTTCCCCGAAACGCAGTTCATCGCGGTTACAGCCTACCAGAACACCGATGTAAGGAGTCCTGGCTGGGGGCTGGGCGCGCGGCGGGCGGCACCCGCTTCCCCCGGCACCCGCTTCCCCCGGCACGGGCGGGAGTCCCCCTGCCATTCCCGCTCGGGCACGAACAGCAGCAACAGCTGGCTCTGCTGAGCCTTTTAGACGCAGGGGGCTGGGGCCTGCTGCGCCCCCTCCCGAAGTATCTAGCGGGTGGGAAAACGCTTCCTCTACGTCTCCGTTGCGGGGCATCCAGGCTACCTTTGAGGTGCTCAGGGTTTCTAGGGCCCCTTCTCTTTGGAATTCTCAATTTATTTCTTCAACTAGAACCGATTTAAATCTGCCTTAAACAAACAACCCTCTTCCCTTTAGAAAACAAGCAGATATCCCCCTGCATTTTATTCCATTCTTGGCAATCTGTGGCATTACCTAATATATACACATACAATTTTTTAAAAGTCTCAGGACTGATGGCTGAAATAAACATCATTTTGGGGGTGATCAAAAGAATACACTAATCCATACATGTAAAAGCGACAATAAATTAAATTACAATGGGCTATGGAATGAGTTTTCCAGCTCTTGAACCTCTTCAGCCTTTGCAAGTTTGCAAAAACCAAAACTAATTTTAAGATGCAACTTGTATGTTTTCAAGTTGTGGCTCAGAAGCAACCAACTTTTAAAAATATGGTGAAATATGTAAAATAGGCAATTTTAGTGTTAATTCAAATACCCCTTAGAGACTTTTGTCTGAGTACATGCATTTTGTGTAACAAGTATTTTAAAAATGTGCATTTGCACCAATTTAGAGCACATAGGAGAGCTAACTGAAAGCAATGCTTTAGTTTTAGGCATCATTAATTTAAAGATGTTTCTCATAACTTTCACGATAACTTTTTTTCTCTTTCTCTCTTTCCATCCATTCCCTCAACTTTTTCAGTAGGGAAACCTTACTATGTGATGAAATCATAGGCCTAAGCCCCTATAAAAATGGCAGATGATATATTCTTAAACACCCAATCCTCCTTCCTGTGTGAAAGGTGAGATCATATTAATCTTTTTTTTTTCTTTTCCCAGATCACACAACTAAAAATAGATCACAACCCCTTTGCAAAAGGATTTCGGGATAATTATGACACGTAAGTAATTTTGTATCTTCCTTTTCAAGTAGTTGTGGATTGGAGCTTTAGGTCAAAGGTGGATTGTTACATACCAGGCTTTCAGAAGCTAGAATGTGTGAAGACGAGGTTGTTTCCTTCTACCTTTTGTCAGCTCCCTTTCTCTCTGGTGACCTTGTGGCTTAGCACTTCAGTAGTTTTGGTCAAAGGTTTCCTCCACCTATTTTTAGCTTTCTTATGAATTACAGAGCTGTTGGCAGGACTCTGAGGCTGGCTGGCTGGCAGGGGAAGCTGCCCTGGTTCCTGGGTGCGGGAGTTGTCTGTGGCGCTGCAGATGCTCAGCTCAGATTGTCTGTGTCTGAAACCTCCCGATTCTGCCTGAAAGTGCATGTGGCTCTGGCAGTTGTTACAGTCTCCTTGGCATATGTGACTTTTATTTACCCATTTCTAAGTTTTGTGTAATAGCTTTTCCTATGTAAGTTTACTATGGACTGAATAAAAATGTGCACCCAACACAGACAAATTTATGAGCAGAGCCACTACCGTAGTCATTTCAGGAAGGACGTAGGTGCTGTTGCTGTGTATTATTTATAAACTTCAAGAGAATAATATTTCCTCTTAATGTGTTTTAGTTAAAAGTGTTGGTTCCATTTTCTCCAAGCCTCCGGTACTCCATTTCTTTTCTGTCAACATGCTGTCCTCTGGGGGCAACAGTAGGTGTAAACAGTGCTTTCTGTGCTTGTTGTAGCATTCTTGCTCAGAGTCCTGGTATAGTGCCTAAGAGTTCAGATAGTGTTATATAGCAAAATCTATATCTGGATTGTGGGGATCCTCACACTTTTTTCTGACTATAAAAGGGAAGGGCTCAAAAATTTTAATTTCACGGTTTGCATTAAGTGCCTGTGAGAGAGCTACAAAGTTGAAGATGTCTTTGACTAGAAATAGATTAAATTTAGAGAGACAATGGCCACTTCTGTACCAACATCACCTCCTGATATTTTTATAACAAATTGAAA
Source organism: Micronycteris hirsuta (assembly GCA_004026765.1). Taxonomy (NCBI): domain Eukaryota; kingdom Metazoa; phylum Chordata; class Mammalia; order Chiroptera; family Phyllostomidae; genus Micronycteris; species Micronycteris hirsuta. The sequence goes on along the minus strand of PVJI01006966.1, from coordinate 56,488 downwards.
AGAGAGTCATTGAGCCTGGCTGGTGTAGCTCAGTGGATTGAGCGCAGGCTGGGAACCAAAGGGTCCCGGTTCGATTCCCAGTCGGGGCACATCCTGGGTTGTGGGCCAGGTCCCCAGTGAGGGCCATGTGAGAGGCAACCATACATTGCTCTTTCTCCCTCCCTTCTCCTCTCTCTGAAATTAATAAATAAAATCTTTAAAAAAAAAGAGAGTCACTGATATTAATCCCTATAATCATCTTGTGCATCCCTTATAAGTAAGGAAGCAAACCTCACCAATGACTCCCCAGAATAAAAACTTGGCTACTCTAGTCCTCTCAATCTGAAAAGGTGGACCCAGCACAGTGGAAAGTGTGTGGCCCAGGAGACCAGAGATATTGGTCTCTGCTAGGGGGTCTTGTAGATTTTGAGCTTTTAATCTGCTGTGAACATCTGTTTCAAAGCATTTTATTTTGCACAAATCAATTCGGTAATCCCAAGTGGATTGGGACCTGGATGGGCATCTAAACTATATCTTTTGCAGACTGTTTTCTTTCTTTTAAAATATTGTGGTAGTAAACAGAGAAGATATTTGCACCTCGCTGGTTATGTTCCCTTTCTGCCTCTCTTTACTTCTGTTATTTGAAACTGGAATTACATTTCAGGAGAGAAATCTTGTCCAGTAAGCAAAACGCATCTATCCGAGCAGCCGCAGGGTAACCCCCACCTGCCCCTCCTTTGGCTGACTCCTGTTGGAAAAGCCACTTCCCTTTGGTTGTTAAATCGTATTTTTCATTAAAAGCTTCTTTATCTATATGAATGGATACTTTAGCTTTTTAGGGGTTAGGGAGGAGTAGGATGGTTTATAACACTCTCCCTTTCCACTGTTATGTTGGTTATGTGGGCATGGCCAACTTCTGGAGAAACAGGGAGAGCAGCGAGAGTTCAGGGACTAGCAGGTTGCTTGGCCACTCACCAGGGAATCTCCTCCCCAAAGGCTTAAGGTCTGACAAGAATGAGGGTTCTTTCAAAACAGTCTGTTGATTAAAGATTAAAACATTTACGTGTGAGCTAAATAGAAAGAGAGGCCTGTGAGTATGTGTATGAGAAAACACTTCTACCAATCTTGATCCAATCTCTGGTTCCCTCTCAATTCTAATGGGATTTTCTAGGCCCAAAGGCCTAGAGTTAATCTTTGATTATTTTATCTAAGGTAATTCCCAGTAACACAATCACCGTCTGGGCAATTACTGATAGGGCAAGTGGTTAAACTTCCCTTTGCCTCAGTTTCTTCATCTGTAAAGCGGAGTAACAATGATACCTAACTCCAAGAATTGTGATGGTTAAATAAATAACTACCTGTGTAGTCCTAGAAAACAGTGCTTAGCTCACGGTCAAGTTGTTATGCAGTTAGCGATTTTTAGTGGGAAATTGCTTGAAGGAAGTTTATAACTGTACTGTAACAGTTTTGCCCCAAAGTTTTGTGGGTTTTTTCCTTCTTCTTCTTCTTCTTTTTTTTTTTTTTTACCAATAAGGAAATCAAAAGATAGGCAGACAAGGTCAGAGTAAGGAATGCTTTTTCTTTGTAAAAGAAATGTATTGATCGTTGACTTTGTTTCCAAGTAGTCATCCGTGTTCGCGTTGGTAGAGGTAGAGGTTAAAGGACCACACGTGGGAAACCAGACAGTCAGCACGGTGGAGGCTTCCAGCAGCCATCCTCCGGTATCAGAAGTCAGGCGAAGGCCAGTTTCTTTAAATACTACCTGGACGGCCCGCGGGTGTGTGGAAAGGAAGAAAGTTGTCTTAAAAGGGTGGAGGACTGGGGTACCTTGTTGAGAAATTTGGCTCAGAAACTCCCACCGCTGAGGGAAAGCCCACTGGGCAAATAACACCTCGCTCCCTGCTTTGATCTGTCACGCGGTCTGCATACACTGGAGATGTGAGATGGGAACCCGCTGCTGTGCTCCTCTTTCCGTCCTCTATACACTTGGCGAGTGAGATCAGGGGACGAAGAAAGCCTTTTAAAAAAATTTGTATCATTTTTAGGTCCCCGAATAGACGAAATGGTTCCCTTTTAAGTACGATTTCGGGGAGGATGCAGGTCTGTGACCTTTCGTCTGTCTCCATCCTGGATGGCAAGTTACAGACAGAAAGTGCGGTTGTGGGTGAGAAGTGGTGGTCTTTCCTTCCGTCCCCCGAAGGGACCTCTGCGCCACCCCTCGGTTCTCTCTCTCTCTCCTTCCCGCGCAGGATCTACACGGGGTGCGACATGGACCGCCTGACCCCCTCACCCAACGACTCCCCGCGCTCGCAGATCGTGCCCGGAGCTCGCTACGCTATGGCCGGCTCTTTCCTACAGGACCAGTTCGTAAGCAACTACGCCAAGGCCCGCTTCCACCCGGGAGCGGGCGCGGGCCCGGGCCCCGGCACGGACCGCAGCGTGCCGCACACCAACGGGCTGCTGTCGCCGCAGCAGGCGGAGGACCCGGGCGCGCCGTCGCCGCAGCGCTGGTTTGTGACGCCGGCCAACAACCGTCTGGACTTCGCCGCCTCGGCCTACGACACAGCCACGGACTTCGCGGGGAACGCGGCGACGCTGCTGTCCTACGCGGCGGCGGGGGTGAAGGCGCTGCCCCTGCAGGCGGCCGGCTGCACCGGCCGCCCGCTCGGCTACTACGCCGACCCGTCGGGCTGGGGCGCGCGCAGCCCCCCGCAGTACTGCGGCGCCAAGTCGGGCTCGGTGCTGCCCTGCTGGCCCAACAGCGCCGCGGCCGCCGCGCGCATGGCCGGCGCCAACCCCTACCTGGGCGAGGAGGCCGAGGGCCTGGCCGCGGAGCGCTCGCCGCTGCCCCCGGGCGCGGCCGAGGACGCCAAGCCCAAGGACCTGTCCGACTCCAGCTGGATCGAGACGCCCTCCTCCATCAAGTCCATCGACTCGAGCGACTCGGGGATTTACGAGCAGGCCAAGCGAAGGCGGATCTCGCCTGCCGACACGCCCGTGTCCGAGAGCTCGTCGCCGCTCAAGAGCGAGGTTCTGGCCCAACGGGACTGCGAGAAGAACTGCGCCAAGGACCTAGGCGGCTACTATGGCTTCTACTCGCACAGCTAGGCCGGCCCTGCCCGGCCGGCCCGCGCCCCGCCGCGGCCGGGACCCCGCCAGCCCCTCGCAGCTCTTCCTAGCTCCTCCTCCCAGACCCCTCCGTGCGCACCCCCTCATTTTATTTGACCCTCGATTACCGTCTGCAGAGAATAAGTACTGGTCTCCGAGTGTGATTTTAACCTTTTTTTTTTTTTTTTTTTTTGCACTGCAGTTAGCTCACCGACCTCCAACTTGGCTGTAAACTGTTTGGTTTTCCTACTTACTCTCCATCTGTGAAGTTAAACTCCTCACACTCCTCCCCTCGTCGTTTTCTTGCCCCCTCCTTCTATTTCTTGTAAGGAAACCCTTCACCTTCAGGAGACCTGCGGCAGTCCTGTCAGGCAGCAGCGATTCCGACTCGTCAGTCTCGGCCTTCCCATTAACCATATAGGTTGTTGACTCTAGAATCTGGACACACCCAGCGCGTCCTTTCTTATCCCCGAGTGGATGGATGGATGGATGGTAGGGATGTTAATACTTTTAGTGGAACAAAGCCTGTGAAATGATTGTATATAGTGTTAATTTACTGTAATGAATGGCTAGTTTTTATTCTCATCGTCAAGGCACAAAACCAGTTCAGCTTAACCTTTTCATTCTTTTCCTTTTTTCTCCACCCACCTCTCCCCTTTTAATTTTTTTCTTGTGAGATGATAATTAACTATTCTAAGAGGCTCTGGAAACCTGAAATACTTGATTGATAATGATGAGTTTCTCACTTCTAATCCGTTGCATGACATAATTGCTCTGTGCCCTAGTGCACACAAATAGCTAAGGAGAATCGGACGAAACACCTGCAAAGGATAGGTGTCTGTCCATAGGCAAGCCGACTAAGTGGCATGTTGCCTGCAACCCAAAGTCACCTGGAGTTGTATGTTTTTCCCTTTTTCCTTCTAAACAGAATAGCTCAACATAGCAATATTATTTTGCCTTATTTGTTTTCCCCCAAAGTGCCAAATTCATTACTGGTCTGTGCAGGTGCCAAATATGCTGACAAACTGTTTCTGAATATCTTTTCAGTCCCCTCTTCACCTTTATATGCTGTAAATCTTTGTAATGAATATTCCACTAATGATATAGATGACTGAATTGTTGGTAACTATAGTGTAGTCTAGTGAAGATGAATTGTGTGAGTTGTATATTTTATTGCATTTTAGTTTTGAAAATGATTTCCCCACCACCTAGAAACAGCTGAAATTTGAATTCCTTGGGAAAACACTAGCATTATTGCAAGTAAGTCTGACCGCCCCCCCACCAAGTCTTGTTATATTGAAAAAGGAGCATTTATCCCCCTGGAAATAGATTAGTAGGATTTCTAATGTTGTGTAGCAAACCTATACTTTTTTGTATTTTAAAATTAATGTGAAATATGCATCATACACAATATTCAATCTAGATTCCAGCCCATGGGGGGGATTTTTCCTAATAGGAATTCAGGGTCTAAACGTGTGTATATTTTGGCCCTTCTGTAAATCTAATGTTGTGATTTTTATATTTGTTTCGTTTGTCTGTGAACTGAATAATTTATACAAGTACACACTCCATTGAGAAACGTTTTGTTTTTTGCTTGTTTGTATCGTCTATGTATAACAAGTAAAATAAATCTGGTAAAACACTATGGTGTTTGAACGCAGTTTACAGTTTGAGAATAATTATTATAGGTGGTTAGTTTTAAGGGTTAAGGAAGAATGACCTCCAGAATGGGCCAGCCTGTTGAATGGAAACCATCTCCCATTTTCCCCTTAAATTTACTTTATTGCACTGCCAGTAATTCCCTTTTCCCCTCTTATTTACAGTTATTTAGTTCCCTGTGGGTTGTTTCACTTTGTTGCACTCATTTTTTTTTTCAGGAAAATTTATGCACTTCATCATATCTGTCTGATCTCGCTGAATTTGGAAATAATTTGAACAGGAAAAAGGAGGGTCTTTTAGTAAGGAGTTAAGAATTTCTTTAAATTCCACAAAGTAAAGGCATGAGGCTTTGAGTAAGAATAGGGTGTAATTTAAATGCATGTCAAATTAGGCTATTGACTGCAGCTTTAGGCAGAAGTCGAAAATTCCGGTCTTTAAGTCCCGGGCCTTGGAGGCCAGTGGCAAATCTGTAAATGCAAACACGGAATGGCCTACATTTCTTGAGTGGTTGGTTGGTGGGGGGGGGGGCGCGGGACGTTGAGCGGGGTTGGAGAGGGGTGACCAAGTTGTGAAAGGGCAGTTTTTAACCACTGAACTTAAAACTTGATTTGGGACATATTTCGGGGCAATGCTCCATCCTTTCTACAGTGGATCTGTGCAATCCTGCCCAGGCCAGATCCCCATCCCTGGAGAGCAAATGTAGAAATGTGGATAGTCCAGCTTGGGGAGTCGCTGTGAATTAGTCAAGAATCCGCAGAGCTCTGCCTTTATCTTGTGGAGAATCGGAAAAGCGGTGTTTGTACTTTGTCTCCAGAGGAAAGAAATACGGGAAAGAGGTGGAAAATGGTTCAACATTCTTGCTTGGTTTCGGCCAGACTCAGGTTACGGGGACTAAATTTACCATCACGTAGAGATTACCCTGTCTCACCTTTGCAGTTTGACAGACTCAAAGAGGTTTCAAAGTTCCAAGTGAAATGAAAATTAGAGGGGGTAACGAAACCAATTTGCCTTCCCTGGACAGTTTCGCCACTAGACGGCGTTCCGAGGAGTTTTGTCTGCCACCTAGTAAAGCGGTGACTGATTTTCCTTTGTGTTTTTCTCCCTTCCCACACCTAAGAACTAAACAGCAGGACGAAAAGTACAAAACATGGTGTCTGGGTAGTGAGTGAGGCGGAACAGAGTGTTCTTGTGATCCCCGCACTGAGGCTGGGGTCCCGCGCCCTCGCCGCTCTGGGCCGCGCAGGAGGCGCACGTGGGGTGGGGAGGGCGCCGGGGCGAGGCCGGCGCGCGTCCGGGCCCGGCCCGCGGCCTCCGGGCCACAGGCCTCGCGAGCGAAGGTGTCAAGTGCGTCAGCGAAACTCTTTGAGGCCGGGGGTAGCTTGCAGAGCAGCCTAGTAACTTGTTCTGAACGGCGCACTTTGGCTGCTATCGGGAAGCACTTAAAAATTAGGGAGGTCGTTCCCCTTGCAGCTCTGCCACCATCTGCCGTGTGGACGGAGTCAGCACGAGGTAAAGGTGCAGCTACGCGCTCCTCTCGGAGGCAGTGTGCTTTCCTGCCTCCTCCGGGCACCATCATTTCTCTTCGCCTTCAAGGAGTGTCTTCTTAGGTGTCTAGTGAAGTGACACGGTGCATGCATCTGAGACGCTGCTGCTGTTCCGAGGAAATCGGGGTTTGGATTTGGGAGGGCCAGCGGGGGTCAGAGTAGGTGTCCCGGTTTAGATTTCGAGTTGCCTTTTTATCTCCGTGAGGGTAGAGGTCAGGGTAAGAACGGAGAGGGACGACGGTTCCTCCCCGTTAGCTGCAGAGTTTCTCAGTTTTCAAAAGCGCATTTTCAAAAAGGGTAGAAAAAGGAAAGGGAGCGTGCGGCTAGCACTCTTTTCTGGCTCCAGCCTTCCGGCTACTCCCAGCCCGCGCCATCTTAACTCGCTGTCCTTCGCCGCCTGGGGCTGAGCGCGCACCGCGCGGGCGCCGCTGCCGCCCCAGCCCCGGTTCTAACCTTCGAGCGGACGCCGTCCGTCGGTGTGCACGAGGGTCGGGAGCCGGGGCCGCAGCGGGGCCCGGGCCTGCGCCATCCCGGCGCCCGCGAGCCCAGGCCGGCGCGCCCGGGCGTTTGCGGGAGCTCGGCCGGGCGTGGGGCGGTGCTGGAAGCCTGGCCCGCCGCGGAGCCTGGGCCGAGGCGGTCTGGCTTCGCGTTCGGGCCGCGTGTTCAGGCCGGGAGTCCAGGTTAAGGGTCTAGACGAGGAATCCAGGCAGGGATCCAGGCGGCGGGGCTAGACCGGGAGTCCAGGCCCGGAGTCAGGCCGAGCCGGCCGCAGGCCTTAGCTTTGGCGGGAGGGCGCAGCCTTCTCGCAGGTGGGCACGCCTGGCAATCTACTAGGATTTAGGGCGTGAAAGCCTTTTTGGGCCTAGCAGATACTTACCGAACTGTTTGCTTCAAAATTCTGGTCGTTTCTGCCTTTTTAGCAGTGACTTATGGGTGCATCACCCGAGCCCTTGAAATGCAGTAATTTAGATCTGCAGAGAACTTTCAGAACCCTCTTACCTGCTGCGGTTGCATTTTCTTACACATCCTCCTGCTAAAACTCTTCGTGATCCACTTTTTTTGTGCGATGTTAAGTATTTATCTTTTTAGCACTGAAGGTTTTAAGGATGTTCTGCTTTTTGTTGAGGGTGCAAGCTAGGAACAAAAGCCTTGTTGAATGTCGGCCATTTATATTAACAGGAGAACTGAACACTCTTTATGGCGAAATTTGGACAATGTGTGTGTGGTCATAGGTGATTTATAAAATGCTCAGCCTGTCTTCAGGGTTAGCATGTTTTTTCTTGTGTATATTCATTTATCATGTAGGCATTTTAGCCATGGGAGTAGGAAAAAAACCCCGTAAAATTTATGACCTTGTGTGAAAGCAAACTAGTGTAGATTTCCCCAGAGGAAACAGCAGCAATTATTATTTTTAGATAAACTTACTTATGAAATTAGGAACTTTAAATATCAATGATACACATTCAGTTTTTAAAATATTTAATTTACTCTGGTATGCGGGCAGTTGCTTAATGAATTTTAATATTTGAAAGTAAATTTTTAGCCTAATATCAGTAGCTGAGACTTTTAGATTTTACTTATTTATTTGTAGAGAGAGGGGAAGGGAGAGAGAAAGAGATCTCTGGGAGAGAGACATCGGTGGGTTGCCTGTGCCCCGCCCCCACTGGGGACCCTGCTCACAACCCGGACATGCGCCCCTACTGGGAATCCAACCTTAGGTGGCAGGCCTGCGCTCGATCTACTGAGCCACACCAGCGAGGCTGACTTAGACTTTTTAAGCACGTTAAATGTACATGACTTGCTGAAGTTATTCTGAGGGAAACATTTACTTCTGGAAGTCAGAGTTTTTTTTTTTTGCTAGAACAATAAGGTAAAATAAGAGTCTCAGGGAAGACAGGGACAAACTAGGCAAGATTTAAGGCATTGTGCTTGGTTTAATTCAGTTGCTTTGAGATTTGTGTGTCTTCCTGGTTCCTGTCTGCATCTTGCAAATTAGGCTGCAACATATTGAAAAATATATTCACTTGAAAGAAAACCCCACTGCTTTCACAATACAGTAAACCCGATGGTGTAGAAGTCGTGGGTCTCATCTGAGCTGATTATGTCCACCTTGCATGTATTTTACACCCACAGTATGGTTTGCAGCGGTGTTCAAGGCATGGCGTGAAAAATTTGATTTGAATACTTCCATTAAAGCAATAAAAAAAATCAAACCATGGCTTAATAGACCTTCTAGTGATAGCTCCCCCCCTTACTATGCTAACTCTGAAATAAATATGTAATCTAGTATTAGGAACATGGCATTTAGAAGACCCTTGCTGATAATATTTAATTTAATAAACATGCTAACTGTGACATTATTAATGCAATGAAGCTTATACCACAAGCTGATTCTTTCAAGTTGTTTGACCTATTACTTGTCATGAGATTTTTTATAAACATATCCTGTGATTTATAACTTAAATTTTATATTAAAGTTATTTTGGCTTTCAATGCTTTAAAAATATCTGCATGACATGGTACTCCCTTTATATACAAAGCATTTTTACTTAGGTGTCTTGACACACCTTTTATGAAGAGGAGGAGGGCATTTAGGAGGGGAGAATATCTCTAGGGATGTGTCTCTGGTCATTTTGGCCAATATAGTTATTTTGTTCCAATACTAGTAGGAAAAAGGAAGAATATAACAACTTTAAGTTTGGGGACAAGGGTTATACTTACTTAGTATACATATGTTTATAACATATATGTTTACATATATAAAATGTTAAATATATGGTTTCTATATAGTTATACTAAATTTTAAGGAATGACAAGTTAATTGAACTTTCTGGTTGAAAATATAGCAAAATAAATACTGCTTATATTAGGTTTCATGCTTGTGATAGGTTTATTTAGGTATTGGTTTAGTTCATACGTTCATGTTAGCAGAAGTATCTTGTATCTGGAAAAGCCTTTTTATTACAATCTTACTTCAGGTTCCTAAAAATAGAAAAAAGCCAACAATGTTGTTCTCAAACCACAGGTTCTTCCTAGCTCACATTTCAACTTTTCCAAGTCCTTTTATTTTGTCATTCCTTGTATGAAAGGGAAGGCATTATTCAATCCTAGGATAATTCAGAAGCAATTTTTTGGTTCTCGGTTAATTCAGTTTCATCTTAAAAGTTCAAATTTAGCAAAGCACATGTTCCCTTGTTCATGCCAAGTGTGATAAAAACTAGCGAAAAATAAAACCATCGCAAACAAGTCGAGCACTGCACTTCACTGCTTACTACACAGGCCACAGCATTTCTAGGTCTGATGTCACTGCCTGCTGGGCTGCCCCTTGTGGGCACAAGTGAGGCTGCCTTTGAAAGTCGATAGTCAATGGGAGGCACTCCTGTTTCAGATATGTATTTGAATGAAGTACACATTTTAAGTATCTTCTCTGAACAGAGCTGTGCACACCCGGGAACGTTCAAACATTTGCTGTCTTCTGTCAACAAAAGGTGATTCTTTTTAGGCTCCAAGATATGGACGTGTTCTCCCTCTGCAGTAGGAGATGTTTCCTGTGACTGTGTCTAAAAATGTGAATTAGCAAAACCGTCTCTCCCCCTTCGTCAAATTATAGGCTACTTTGTGGAATTATAACTTTCTTAATAGTTTAACCTTTGTATCAACAATATCAAGCTATCACATATATGTTTTAAGTTTAACATTCTTGAACTTCAGTGAATAAAATATACGTATGCGTTGTATAGATTCGGTGTAGGCCACCTGCAATCAACAGTGACATTTTCAGTTGTATAGATTTCTGTTATTTTGAGTGGCTTGCTCAATTGGGAATTTATAAAAGACCAAACAATTATTTCTAATTAAAAATGTTTCAGAGGTGGTTAGTACTTTTATAACCTGTGTTTTTTAATTAAAAATGTATAATTTTGGATATAATTTTATCAAATCCTTTCACCATTTACTTACCATCGAATGCTTTATATTTTGTTCAAATAAAATCTTTTTTTCCCCTTCCTGTCTTAATTTGCTATATATTTTTAAAACTTGACTGTGTTCTAAATAGTCCTTAGAGCTCACTCACCTCTGGGATTCTCCCTCTTAATTTATGCGCACATTCTGCTTTGTTCCTGTGGAGAAAGTCAAAGAAACATACTGACTTCCTCCTCAACCAACTTGTTCTTTCCTCCCCCAACTCTGCTGTCGCCTGACGCTCCGCTTGCCCTCGTTGACTCTCTAGCCAACAACCTTTTTTTAACGTGATCCTTTCTCGTGCTGCCTCCCTGAACCTGAATCTTTATAAAATCTATTCCTGATTCATCGGTTCGTTTATATCAGATCAGAATTTTTATGTTCTCCCCAATAGCAGTAGTAAATGTAAAGTTTTCAGGACCAGTCTCAGATGCAGTATGTCTTTTTATTTAACCTCTCCCGCTTTTTTTTTTTTTCAAATTACGTTCCTTTTTCTACTTCTATAATCACTTCATCTCTCCATATTTACTTTATTCTGTTATCTTTTTTGCTGTATTTGTGGAAGGACAACTTATTCAATATTATATCTTTTACTGTATTTTTGTTATTTTTCCACACCCGTAACATTCTTAGCTATGTGAGGCCCCCTGTTTGTTTCTGCTCTTTTGTACTTGGGACCCACCTATCAATGCTTTCTTTGATCCTTTTCAATTCAGCTTCCTCATTTGCACAGACATCAGATTTTTTCTTACTGCCTTTACCAGCCTGCTCTTAACCAAATGTAATGGCCTTATTACAGACTAATCTTTATTCTTTCAGCTATTTAAAATCACAGTGGCCTTTTGCATGATTCAGAATCATGGATTTCGTAACTCCTTCACTTTTCCTTCCTTCTTCTAGTTTTTCTTTCATGGGTTTCTGTGCTTGCTTATTTATGAAGTTTATCGCTTTCTACAGGATTGCTTCTCACAGGGTATGTTCTCATATACCTTTCCTAAGAAAACTCGCTAGGCATGTGTAATGGAGGAATGGGGCGGGAGAAAGACCTGGTACTAATTTTCTTAATATGTTCCTTTCACTCTGCCAAATAGCCTTCCCCTACTTGATGATTTTTAATTTCTTGTAGCCTGATACATTTTAATTGACATGTTGGGTTTTTCTGTTTGTCCTTTCTTGAACCATCTGATACCAACTCATGTTGTCTTTGCCCAGAAAAGGCTGATAGAGATATCTTATTAACGATATCACTGTCTTACTAATGATATCACTGTCAGCCCTTTCTCTATATAGGTACAAAAAACCAGTTCTGCTTGCAGCACCGCTTCTTTGGGAAACTTGTTTTTTGTGACTTTAAAGTGACACAGACTTTCATTTCATTTTCAGTTTTTTCTCTATAGTAATCTTTCAGAATATCAATCTGTACGTGTGTGTGTGACGCTGTGATGAGATGGAGGGCAAGAACGGAAAGTCAGTAAAAGCGAGGGGGGGCGTTCTTGACAGCCCTTGGATTCTGCTGCCCTGGACACTGTCCTGTTGTACGCTTTTCTGGGGACCTCCCGTTGGAGCCTGGAGAAGTAGCCTTTTAACGATCTCTTATCTATGAAAACAGTTTTCTACTTCCAAGCACTAGAATCAGAAGTCTTTAAATTAATCACTTAATTTGCACACAGTATAATTTCTGCTTGAGTAAGAAGTTGGTGAAAATGCCACCATGTCAAAGAAATGTTCACATAATGTAAATGAAAATTTGTAGTTGGTGCAATGGCTGTTTAGTATGTAACATTCCTGCATGACATTTGTTTTGAACATATAGGTCTCATAGGAACCTGACCCCTAAGCATAGGAGGAAACCTTGGACACAAACAAGACACTTTATGTCTTATTTTCAATATCCTCATTTGTAAAATGAAGTGATAATCAAATCTTTCAAGTATCTTTCAGCTTTAAGAAACTTTTGTGGACCTCTGCGCTTCTGTGCAGTTTGCATTCAGATGTTCTGCTGTAAGGAGATTGCCGTATGAAGTACACGCGCTAACACAAAATGTTCTCCCCGCTCGATACACTCTGACCGTCTTCCTCTTACATTCACTTTCATTGAAAAGAAAATTCTGGTTATGATCTAGTAAGTTTATTTCCTGATTCTCTGATGGGCAGTGACTCAGAGTGTGGAAAACATGGCCATAGTGGTGCTGTGAACTTGACTAGCCTCAAAGGTCCTTAGTTTCCTCTTACAGCTCTACATCTTAATATTTCTTTTCTAGAATAGCTGAATATACAGTGAATCACTTCTCATGTAATACCCTACTTCAATGTATGGCATAAAAGATGTTGGGTATAAAGACCGAGAGACTGTCCTTTACAATGTTCTTTCAGTTATGACTTGCAATTAAAAAAAAATCTTTGCATTCTCTTTCTTTGGGGTTGCTCTTATTTTATTTAAGACTTAATCTTATTTATTTGTTTTCAGATATTTCAGGCATTTCTCTCTCTCATGCACATACACATACTTACTCCAAACATATTGATTTACTGAAATAGGGGTCATTTCTACTCTTGGGGACAGACAGGCCTATACTTGCTGGTGTGGTTCTTTGCATGAACTGCCTCTTTCCCTTTTCTGACACAAGAGCACAGCTGGACGGAGGGAAGAGAATAGCAGCAACTTCTCAGATTATTTATTTATTTATTTATTTAGAGAGATGCTGTTCCACTCATTTCTCCGCTCATTCTTGTATGTGCCCTGGCCCAGGATGGAACCACAACCTTGGTGTATGGGGTGTGGGGGCAGACCGCTATAACCAACTGGGCTAGCCAGCCAGGGCCAACCTGGATCTTTAAGAGTGGCCTCACACTAGAACCACCAAGGGAGCATTTAAAAATTCTGTTGCCCAGATTCACACCCCATCTCAAACAAATCAGAATGTGGATGTCTGGTGGTGAGAGCCAGGTATCAGTGCTTTTTAAAGATTCCTAGGTAACTCCAATGTGCAACAAAATCAGGGTACTGCTCCTCTAGGGTTTTTGTGTTTGATTTTTTTTTTTTTTTTTGGTAGTAAAAGAAAAGGTAGAAGTTTTTTTGTGGGTTTTTTTTTTTTTTTTTGTAAGTTCAGCTACTATTAACCATGGTGGCAAAGTAACTCTGGTAATGGCAACTTTCTTAAAAGTAAATACATAAATTTTAAAATAACTATTTTTAAGTAGCTTTAAAAAAAAACAAAACATTGTGACAGTGTGGTCATGTTTTAGAACACAGAGTTTATTTCCTTAACTCTAAGAGAAAAGCAACCTGAAGGATACCGTCTTCTCACTTTCTGTGTGAAAGAAGCATTTGTACTCCTCCGCCAGCTTATCATGATTAAAACATGATAATTAGTGCTGTTTCTGGAAACTGTACAGTCATCCATAAGGTAGCCTTTATCTGGATAGGCTGAAATTGAAAGGTCCTTGGAAGTATTGCATGTTTGACATCTGATGTCATTCTTAAAAGAATAAATGCCAGAGTATCCAGAATAGTCCTAATCTATGGAACAAATACAGAATTCTAGGGTGGGAAGTCAGAATAGCAATGCCAGGCATGTTTCATATTTCAGTTTGGTTGTGGAGGGATTACCTCCAAAATGTGTCAGATGGAAAAATTTCTCCTTAATACAGGCCAGATACAAGCAGCTTACTTACTCAGAGAGCTTCATAGTCCGTGGCAACCTCCCAAGTCATTCATTTTTAAGTGGTTGCATCCATTTGAGTCATGATGTGAACATCACCCAGCAAACTGAGCCACACATTAATTTACATGTTTGAGAAGTTGTTGTATTCAGTATATTGCAATAGAAATATCATAGAACCTTTGTGTTTTTGTTTCATTCAGATTCAGATTCCACTTTGGTGTGGAGTTATTTTTTATTATTATCCTTAGGAATAATAAGTATGAATTAACCTGCTTACCTTTTGCATAATATTTATATGTTGAAGCATTATATTATAACTAGAGGATAAGATGAAATGAGATCTATTTGTTTGCTGAGAAATATCATTTAGAATTTGAAAATTCATCAGCTCTAGGACTCAAAATGGTTAAAACTCAAGACTAAAAAGAGAAAGCTTGGTTAAATATATTTTGGGCTTTGCTAAGCTTAAATTACTAGAAAAGTCCTAGTTTTTGTTATATACAAACAATTCAGTTTACCCAATCTTTAGGTACCGGGATTTAAAAATAAAAGAGAACCAACAAGAAGGAAAGTTGAAGTTATTGACTTTACTTATTTTTTACACTATCCAACTCCCTAAACGTAGTCTTTCATCTGTGTGGGAATTAAGTATTTATTGATGTTCGAGAAAGGAGGCAGTCATCTGACTGCCTTATTATAGCTCACTCCTGAATTTAGAATGTTCCCAGACTGAAAAGTGGTGAAGGGAATAGGGAACAAATGCAGAGTTTTTAGTTTATTCCTTGTTTTGGATTTTATTTATGTTTGGAAGCTAGATTTCACTGTCCTAATCATACTGAATTGACCCTTTTAAGAGAGTTAAGTAAGATTATGTTAGAATTTTTGAGATTTCCGATATATTGGTTTAAATTGTACTTCTTTTATTTTTCCAATTAACATACTTTCTAGAAATGGTATATAGTCAATGAAAAAATTCAGACGTTTCCTATTTCTGAATTATCTGTGTACATTGCTTCTCACTTGCTTCCATCTGCCAATCTTTTGATTACTTTTACTCCTTATTTTTTACTAGATAACAAAAAAGGGAAGTTTATGGTAAAAATGAAATCTGTTTATCAGTGAATACAATTTGGCAAGAAGGAGGATACAAATATTTCTAAAATGAAATATTCAGACTAATGAATTTTATTCATCCTTGCTCTTTTTGCAGTCTTAGACTACAATTAAATGAAAGGTTTTAATTTATTTTTATTGCAAACTGAAAGCAACATTTTAATAGTTCATTTCATGGAACTGCAAGTGAATATGTATTTCAGGTAAACTTTATAGGATAGGAATACCTGAAGCAAAGCTCAGGATTTCTCTGCTATTATCTTGAAACACTCCCTGACATTTCTCCAAACTGATTGACCACTCCTCTTTTTCTCCTGTGGGTCGCCAGTTGAGAGAAGAGTATTAGTGTCTCTGTTTCATGCCCCATTTCATGTCTCTCTTTAGGGTTATTGTAGTTTAATGAACTATTTTTCTCTCCTTTTACTACTGTTGGCACTCACAACTTTGAGAAATGAAAAGTAGCTCTTTTTCGCAGAATGGGGGGATACTTTATCTGAGATAAATTGACATAATAAGAACTTTCTATATTAAATCTGATTATTTAAATTTAGTGGGCCTTTGTTGATTGTTGACTATGATGAGCCTTATAGAAGGCACCATGGAGGTTGTAGGATGAATTAAATACAGATTCTCTGTTATTTGTGAGAAGACTGTATGAGAAGATAAAAAGTGTTGAGTGATGAGTTCTAGAAGAGAAGCACAGGCAAAATCCTTTGGGACTCTAGGGGAGGATGTGATTACACCTGGCTGAGGGAATCATGGAATGATTTATGGATCTGATGCTTGCTGAGCCTGGACTTGCGGAAGCCCAGGGACTGGAAGTGCTTCTGGCTGGGGGAAAAAAAAGTCATGAGCAAAGTCGAGGAGGTAGAGAAGCATTAGGAAATAGGTAATACTTTTGATGTTTGGGAAATCGAGTGGGTGGAGGAGGGAGTAAGAAGGTATGTTTAGAAAGGCTGGGTACCATATGATGGAACACTTAGAGTGTTAAGACAAATTGAGCTGCTGATTAAATGGAAATCACTCAATTGATTAGATTTAACTGATTTTTACTAGGAATTCTATTAGGAGAAACCATGTGTATTATTGTACAATATATATTTTTTATGTAACAGTATATTTAGGCTGTATTTCTAACTGTACATATTGATCTCATTCTTTTTCAAGATCTTTACTATTTACATATGAATAATCTATACCTAACTTATCCTTACTGATGATGTTCATGCAGTTGTTATTAGATCTGTGCTATTGTAAAAATACTACATTGTACATTTATCTCTGTATACTTGTGTCAGATAGCTATGGGATAAGTTCCAAAAAAGTGGAATTTCTGGGCTAAAGTCTGTTTCAATTTACAGTTACTACATAAGTATATGAGAATTTGTTTCCTTACCCTTTCACCAGTTCCAACTATGTCAGTCTTGACATAATTACAAATTTGATCATATTGATGAAATTGAAAATTGGCATCTAAAATAAGAAGGTACTCATTAACTAGAGAACATAAAACTTAGGAGAGTGTGTGTGTAATCTGGGGTAAGAAATGGTGTCACAGTATAATAGAAAACTTATAGGAATAATACTATGTGCCCTTTGAGGTTGTTAGTTTTACTTAAATATTTGGGAGGAATACATTTTATTTTCATTTTATTTATTTATTTTTTAGAGATTTTATTTATTTTTATTTTTAATAAAGAGAGGGGAAGGAAGGGAGAAAGAGAAGGAGAGAAACATCACTGTGTGGTTGCTTCTCTCACACACCCTACTGGGGATCTGGCCCACAATGCAGGCATGTGCCCTGACTGGTAATCAAACTGGTGACCTCTCAGTTCACAGGCCAGAACTCAGTCCACTGAGCCACACCAGCCACGGTTATTTATTTCTTTTTAGGGAGATGAGAAGGGAGGGAGAAAGGGATGAAGAGAAACACTGATGTGTGAGAGATACATCAACTGGTTGCCTCTCATGCACTCCCAACCAAGGATATAGCCCACAACCCAGGCATGTGCCCTACTGGGAATTGAACCAGTGACCATTTGGTTCACAGGCTGGTGCTGAATCCACTGAACCACACCAGCCAGGGCATATTTTCATTTTAAAACAAGCCAAAAAATTTTAAGGTAGAATGTAGAATATTTATATATATACACACACACACACACACACACACATATATATATATATACATACACGCGCACACACACACGCATGCACACACACACACATATATACACAATTATAGAATTATATATTGTCTATATTCTGTTATATATAATTATAGAATATAATGTATATTTAATAGAATATATAAATATATATAATTTATATTTTTATTAGTAAAACATTCTATTTTATTATTAAATAATATATATGATAGTACTTTGCTTATTAGGAAGTGCTATACAAATTTTATTACTGTGCTAACCAATTATCTATTATAAGACATGAACTCTCTCTTCATTGGTCAACCAAACTGTCAATATATAAGAAAAAGGAATGGCAAAATGTTCATTTATTCAAATGTTCTCATAGAATTATTGCATATACCTATTGAAAACATCATTGAGTAGAATTTAGTTAACACCTACTTCTCTTCCTTTTTCGGTTTCAGGTGTAAGCAAAGTATGACATTGCCTCAAATAAATTTAAGTATTTTTTAATACAAATTGCTTTTAATTAAAAAAGGTCACTTAAATTTTTTATTTTCCAATTACAGTTGACATACAATATTATATTAGTTTCAGATGTACAACATCGTGATTAGACATTTATATAACTCACAGTGATGACCCCGATAAGTCTAGTACCCACCTGTCTGACACCACCCATAGTTATTACAGTGTTATTGACTGTATTCCCTATGCTGTGCTTTACATCCCTGTGACTGTTTTTATAACTGGCAATTTGCACATCTCTTCACCAAAAGGTCATTTTTTTTTAGCTTGCTGTGTCAAATAATTTTCTTCAATAGTTACCACATAATCTACACTACAGTTTTGACCTGTAGATTTATAGTCACCACATGATTGACACTACTCTTTTCACTGGGTGATGAACTGAAGGGAACAGAAGCTAATTCATTTTTAAGATAATATATTCAATAGAAAGAAGCATTGGCAGAAGATCATGACTTTTCAGTGTCTCTAAACTTCCCAAGGTGGATGGTGTCTTTCTACTTTAAAATATTTTAATAACACATCTTTTTCAAAGTGCAGTGATATGCAGAATATAAAACATGTAAATGTAGAAGTGCTCCATTGAAGCAAGGTGAGGTCCCTGGACTTCTGGTCACCGGCCTCTCTCTCTCAGTTCCTCCAGGGACACCTGAGGTGCCCCCAACAATGTCTAGGTTGATGGGAACACAGTACAGGAACAATACTCTTCTAGGCAATGTTGGTGTCCCTGCTTTTTAGGAGACACCAGGTGAAAACTCCTAGATTGCTCAACGGGTTATTCCGTACTCTGCTTTTTCTTGGAAGAGAGTAAGTCCTTAATTCGATAGATGAAATTTTAAAGTCCCAAGATTTTAGATTCTAGGTTTCTTGGCTGAAGCAGACAGATATTTGAGCTTTATTTTTAAATATTGTTTATTAATTTCTGTGAGCTGGGTAAGCATAATAAAAAATTATGCTACCCCTATGACTCTCAGAGAACTTTCCTGTTGTGATTCATTGATTCTTTTCCATATAGATTCCTTTTAAAACATGAGTCTTTGGGGAAATTTTATACTGAGGTTAGATGCTTTGGGGTCTGCTCCTGACTTCTAGGATCTTCTAAACCAAAGCAGTTATTCTGGTGGAAAAGTTATAAAGTAACTCATTAGCCCTGGCTGGTGTGGCTCAGTGGCACTGAGCACTGGCCTAGGAACCGAAAGGTTGCTGGTTGATTCCCGGTCAGGGCACATGCCTGGGTTGCAGGCCAGGTCCCCAGTTGGGGCCATGTGAGAGGCAACAGATCAATGTTTCTCTCACACATGGATGTTTCCCTCCCTCTCTAAAAAAAAATAACTCATTAAATTTTATGATAATATTCTCCTTTCCTAATAATCATTTGTTTCTGAGGTATGTTAAGTAAGCTTTGATGATAGCACGTTGATTCAATCTAAAGGTAGACAGATTTACTCCAGAAATTGTGCCTTAAATATTGCATTATAATAATACTACTTTTTAAAAACTCAACGTGCTGCAGATAGGTCTGGCCACAGAGCAGGAGAGCGACAACCTGTGGCAGGCGACCACAGCCGCCAGTGCTGGTGCTGTGCCTGGAATCTTGTGTGGAAATCCAGAAGGAGGTTGGAGGGGCCGTAAAGTGCTCCTGTTGGCCTTCAAAACTCTCCGTCAAGTACGAAGCTGGACTGAATTGAAAAGATGGAAACTTCACAGAGATCTAACTTTCTTTTTATTTTTTGTCAATATTCTTTAGTAAATACTTTAAATTATTGTGGTAATGAACAGTGATGAGCAGAGGACTCTACACAACCTGGGTGTTCTGGATAATCCTCAGGATAAAAGGGTACACGTTCATCAAATCAGTTTTCTTCCTTGACACCACACTTCATAAAGGTATTAACTATATTAACTTAAGGAATTAATTGGAATTAAAAAAATATTCTTTTGACTAAATGAATAGATAAGAGAGAAATGGTTATTCTGAATTTTCTAATGAAATTCCTGGCTTCTTTAGTTCTGATCAGTACCATAGGACTCCTTTGACCATTTAAATAAGATTTTTCTTTAAGAAAATATTTATAAAATGCTAATAAACTATTAAGTGAACAAGTAATACAATATGTGATAATTTTTACACCCTTCCTACAGTGCCTAAAATTTTAATACAAACTTAGTGTATACTTGATAACAATTTACATGTTTATTTTACCATCTGGTAAATGTGTAAATGATATTTTGAGAAGCACATTTCATATTCACTCTAACAACTTATCCTTGACAATATGTGCCCTATCTTATGTATCGACTGGAACGATCTTGGAAATTTTTGAAAAAGATGAATCCAGGAAAAAAATTCATGTCCTAGTTTGTTTGTTTTAAAAATATTTTGGAGATTTAAGACTTAGTTTTTAGTACCAAACTGAGGGATTATGTTGTTTGCTGACTTTTACCAGACATCCTGCTAATTAGGATAGAATAATCAGACCAGCTTCCAAACGTATCGTGTACATCCAATCAGGTTTCTTACCAGCACTGTAGGCCACACAGGTAGCAATGATAGAATAAACACGGTTCCGTGTGTTGTTGGGGAACAGTATCACATCTTTCTCAGAGTGTCTGGCTTGCTCTCGCTTGTGTCTAAATATGGGAAGCTCGTTTTTTTCCCAGTGTGTTGCAATGAACCTCAAGTGGATAGCTTTTATCGAATACTTTAACAGCATTTATGACACCTTGGCCTTCTGCCTTTTTTATTTCATTCTTTCTGCTTATTGGTCTCATTGGAATAAATCTCAGGGACTTAACACAAAACAAGCAAATAGGTAATTCTTTATTTAGTTTTGTTTTAATGCACTCTTTCTTAGCTGGCAGTAATCTAAAAACCCTTGTAAAATTTCATGGATTACCTCTACATACTAATTACCATCTGCCCATTTATAATGAAGAGGTTCAAGAAACAAATGGCTAATGCTGGCTTTAACAAATATATTCTTCATCATGAAATCTTTAATTTGAAGTCAAAATAAAACTCAAAACCACATTTTTATCTACGAGATATAGAAATCAAAGTACAGGTGCATCTTAAAAATATTTTTGTCACCAATAACTTTTCAATATATTCTAAATAACATTTAAATCTCAAATTAGTTGTCTTTATCATTTATTTCAGCATAGAATGGATATCTCATTGTTATGGTTCTATAACATAACTCTGAAATATATCGTCTGTCTCTATCTTTTTCTACAGCTATGATGTTAAACTACATTATTCCCAATGCTTTATAAAGCTTATATGCTGTTTACAACGACCCCACAAGACGGGTATCAGCTTCACGTCACAGATTAAGAGACTGAGGCCCAAAAAGTCATCTTTCCCATCGATTTGCAGCCAGTGATGATAGAACAAGAATTTAACCCCAGATTTGCCTTTTCCTTGACACATGAGCTCTTCAAAACATTGTTGTAGGATGTATTTCAAAATTTTAATCAGGAGGACATGGATTCTACTTTTATTGAAAGTAGTGTCATCTTGGAAGGATGAAGCTGCCTGATATATAAGTGATGTGATGAGTGGAAATTGGGAAGAGAGGAAAGAAAATGGAGATGACCTTTTAGAATCCTGTCAGTACTTTGATGCATAGTTCTAAAATATGCCTCTGTTCAAATTATTATTATTATAAATTTATTTTAAATTAAAAGTTTTCAGTTACAGTTTATACTAAATATTATTTTGTATTGGTTTCAGGTGTACAGTATAGCAGTTAGACAATCATATACTTTACACAGTGTCCCCGTGATGTTTCCAGTATCCATACGTAGTTATTACAGTATTATTGACTATATTCTCTATGTCAAATTATTATCATTATGCCTCCACTCCTTACCTCACATCAGGGCATTTGGATTTAGTTTGTTATAAAATGGGCTAGGAATTCAAATCAAGTATTTAAGAATAAACTAGTATTCAGATAAAAAAAAAAACAAAAATAGAATCTCAGACACCATGATAACTCTGGAACAAAGCAGACTTTTTTTTCAACTATCAAAAGTGCTATAATAGCCCGGCTGGTGTAGCTCAGTGGATTGAGCGCGGGCTGGGAACCAGAGGGTCCCGGTTCGATTCCCAGTCGGGGAACATGCCTGGGTTGAGGGCCAGGTCCCCAATGAGGGCCATGTGAGAGGCAACCATACATTGCTCTTTCTCTCTCCCTTCTCCTCTCTCTGAAAATAAAGAAATAAAATCTTAAAAAAAAAGTACTATAATAATAAACACTTACTGAATGCTTACTTATGACATGTTCTATGGTGTTTTTTTATGGACATGAAATATATTCTCATAACAGTCATGTAAGAGATACCATTACTATTTCCATTTTAAAGATGAAGAACAGAGAGGTTCAGTAACTTGACTAAGGCGACAGTGAATAGTAGCTGAGTCAGGATTTGACCTCAGGCCTTCTGGGTTCAGAGTAATGAATACTAGCAGCAGTACTAAGAGAAATGAAATGGAACTTGATCTTTCTCCCAAGACTACTACAAAAAGCAGTATGAAGAAAAAAATGGAATCAAATATGTCTTAACAATTCAAGAAAGTAAATCTGCAATGGATCCTTTAGAACTTTATTTAAGAATGTAAATATGAACTAAACAAGTGGAAATTTACACTTTTCAGAGAAGAACTAGGATCCTTTCCTCTTTATTGGTCTGTTATGAGTCTCTATAGTTTCTAAGTAGAATGAAAAATAGTTTCTGCTATGTAAGCTTGTTTTATAGATCATGAACTGAAAGGTTTTCAGCTTTTCAAAATTATCCGTGTCTCAGTGACATTTTTGTTATATGATTTCCTTTGTCCAACAGAAATAAAATAAAGTTACTATTTGAATTAGATAAAAACATTTTTTTCAACATTTTATTTTTTTGTAGAGAGAGGGGAAGGGAAGGAGAAAGAGAGGGAGAGAAACATCAATGTGTGGTTGCCTCTCACGTATCCCCCACTGGGGACCTGGCCTGCAACCCAGGCATGTGCCCTGACTGGGAATCGAACCAGCAACTCTGGTTAACAGGCCCACACTCAATCCACTGAGCTACACCAGCCAGGGCGATAAAAACATTTTTTAATGATAAAATTGCACATTTTATAAGACAGTGTCTGTAGAATTAATCAGAAATGTGTTCAAATGCATGCAGAATCATCTAGAACCTCATTTGGCCAATAATAATGGTCAGAACCTTTGAATGGGTTTGCTAAAATTAAAAGTTTTAATCCTCAACCGAGGATATGTTTCTATTGATTTTAGAGAGAGGAAAGTGGGGGAAGAGTGAGAGAGAGAGAAATATGGATGAGTAGCCTCCTATATGTATACCCTGACTAGGGATCAAACCCACAACCCAGGTATGTGCCCTGACCAGGAATTGAACTCTGAACTTTCTGGTGTATGGGATGATTCTCCAACCAACTGAGCCACCCAAGCCAGGGTAAGAGCATGCAATCTTGAAGGACCTGGAAAGGGCAGAGCTGAATAGGGTAGAGATGAATACAGTAAAATGAAAAGTTTTAATAGTTTTTTGATGTGTCATTGAAACACAAGATCTGCTAAAATGTAGTAGTTGTAAATTACTAAAATGTAATCTACTAAAATTATACAGAACACATGGTAGGCCTCATCATTGGGTATTTAAGTGGAGAGATCAAGTTTGGTAACAATTTTTGTTCTAAAGTTGGACATCCTCTCTTTTATGTGCTTTATACTGTTATTTCAGAATGTAAATCTACTTGTCTTTTTTTTTGTTAAAGGAGCAATTTCTACAATAAAAGGAAATAAATGAAACATGTTAAAAAGGAAAATAGTAAGAAGTATTTCTTTTTTACTTAAGTGGTTGATTTTGAGTTTTAATTAAATATATCTGTGTGTACTTGGCCAAGTAGCTCAGTTGGGTGGAGCATCGTTCTGGTATGGCAGGGTTGTGTGTTCAGTCCCCAGTCAAGGCACATACAAGAATCAACCAATGAATGCATAAACAAGTGAAACAACAAATAGATGTCTCTCTCTCTCCACTAAATCAATACATAAAAATTCATCTATGTGCAAATTGAGATTTATTTTTCCCATTCTTTAAAAATGTTTATTTATGTTTTAATGAATGAACTTTTATTTTGTGGTCTAAACTTTCAAGGAAAAAGTCTATAAAAGGGGGTGAATACTTAGGCATTAGTAATTATTTTTATTAGTTTAGTTCATACCCTATTATGGAAAAACTCGTTGAGCCTGTTTGTGAAGACAGTCTCTAAAAGACTCACTCCTAAGTCCATGGTGGTAAAATGATCTGAAACTAGATCTTTATGCATTGTTCCCCACCGACTTTGCTTCTCCTCCCACTCCAACAGTGTCCCCTTGAACAAATCCTAGGTTTGCCTTGTTGGCCAAAGGCAAAATTGTAACCCTTGTTTCTGATGGCACTAGCCTTCCCAGGTTGTGTCTCCATTTTATATACAGCGTGGGGCAAAAGTAGGTTTACAGCTGTGAGTATGCAAAACAGTTTATTCTTGGGTTAGTGTTTATTAATTATTATATTATTTTCCATATGAACAAACTTAAATGTACATTTGCCCACCCTGTGTTGCTTCCCTCCTTTCTCAGTTACCTATCTTCTTGCTTTCTCTCGTATCTATTCACATTTGCTTGAATATCTTACCAGTGCTTCTCAATCATGGCTACCTATTAGAATCACCTGTCCTTCCAAAAGAAAAAAAGAGAAACACCAGATACCCAGGCTAATAAATGTCCAATACTTCTAATGATTAGCCTGGGTTGAGACCATTGAGTTAAAGGATGAAAAGCTTGCTTTAGGAATCAGCTGACCAGGTGGGAAGAAGATACTTTAATCCTGGAGCCTTCCTGGTATCCCTAAGTTCCCATTACACAGATAGTGCCTTCTGAGTTTATTCATTAGTCTAGCCATGGCATTGCTGGTAACCCAGTGAGGAGAGGCTGAACGGAATTGTGTATGTAATAAAAACCTGTAGAATTCGCTTCATTTGTGTTTATCCTCCCTATGTAGCTGGAATTAAGAAAATGGGGTAAAATTTATCCCCTCCCCAAGAACCTGCATTGCTATTTCTCTTAATATTTGGCATTTTGAATAACAAATTATTCTTAGTCTATTCTTACCTAGTGTTCTCAAAAATTTCAACACATTATATAATGGGAATTGATGCTGTCTTTGATAGCTTATCCATTATTTAAGTACCTTTGTAGGAGAAAATTTAAAAAAGAAATATCTTCTTTTGGATAGGTCAATAAATAATGTCCAGAACTTTATTAAATCTGCTCACAAGCTCTGGCATTCAGATTAGGTGTTATCTGAAATTTGCATGGATTAATTGATTTAGTTCTTTTAAAGGTCTTGCGCTGAGATATACCGTAGTGGATCATATACTTTTAATTCACTGAAATGAAAAGAGTATCTAGCACCTACCTATGGTTTTGGAAATTGTTTTGCTGTTTAAATTTGTTCAGACTATTTGATGGAACCTGTTCAAACTCGTTCTTGAGAAATTAAGCTCGTTTGAGGAGTCTTTAAATTCTGTATTACTTTGGATTAAGTAAGATTCTTGTAAAATAATTAATTTTGTATTGGGGGAAATAGAAAGTAGCACTAGGACTTATTTCTGAGTTCTGTAAGTCATTTAATTTTGTTGAACCACTATTTCTTCACCAGGAATTTGGATGCAATGATGATTGCACTGTAAGTACTTTAGAGGGTTTCTGAGAGGAAGATTTTGCTATAACTAAATTAAAGCATTGTTGAGCCTTCAGTAAAGCTTGCCAGCACCATTCCTGGTCATGCAAAATGGAGCCCAGCAGGCAGCAGGGAGACGAGAGCACCCCACACGACTCATACAGTATTTCAGGTGCCTACCACACCTTTTTATCCTATAGTAAAAAGTGTTATAAAGATAATGAATTAGAGTAATAAAAATTGCTACTATTATTAACAAATCAACAGCCACACATGGCTTAATGTGCCCTCACACTCTTTGTACCACCTTTTCTCTGTCCTGTGGCAGACTGTATGTTAAAGAGTTGCCTCTTTCTATTTCTCCTCTTCGACTTAGCTGACCTTGAGCGCAGGGCCTGTGTGTGTCTTTATACTCAGTCTAATATAAATCTTGGCACACAATAGATTTAATAAATGTTTGCTCAATGAGCACTTTGTTGTATGTCGTATGAAACTGTCTATTATTGTACTTTAAAATTATATCACCTTTTTTTCCTTTTGGGAATACATAATTTTACTCTCTCTGAAATTATGCAATGTAAATTTAAGAGGCCATTCAGTGCTTTTGAAAATTAGAATTAGGTTAGGAAGTGAATTATGATGTCAGAGTGACTAGTGGAGCACTCCAGCTGCCGTATTATCACAGGGATAATGCTACTTATTTCCTGGACTACTTGTAATGATTAAGTAGAATCCTTAGTAAGGCATCTGATATAATGTCTGCACATATTAGGGAATATGATAGCTATTATTATTAGATAAGCTAGCAAAAAGATTCTTTTCAGGTAGAAAATGATTTAAAGATGTGCTATTCTTTTTCAAAGATAGACTTTTCAGTTGTATAGGAAAGTCTGCCTTTCACTTTTTCTTTTACTTTAATTGCTGGAAGTTTATTTCCAAATGTTTCCAAATTAAACATTATGAAGGATTGCAGAGAATATATTTTACTCATTGCTCATCAGGGATCTTGTACTATCAGAGGATTACAAGGTGAAGCTAAGCTGGTGGTTTTCGTTCTAGCCTCTGTTAGTCCCTGTCACCAAACTACCACACAATTTGGAACATTTGCCAGTGTTGGCTCAGGAGAGGCCAATCGAGACACTAATAGATGCATTTTCTCCATGAGTACACCCTTGGATCACACATAGAATTCCTATTAACAGCAATGAGAGTTAAACTTGTAAATCCCTTATGCATTGACAGGAGAATAGACCTTTTAGTTTACGTAGCCATCTTCCAGTTATTTGGCACTTTCCCCATCCCTTGTGAGTTCTCCAACATTTTCATTAAAGGCTCTTCTATTTTCTATTCTGCTTCAATCAGTTTGGGTAGTAATTCACGTTGGCCTGATGCCTTGGCAGCAATGAATGATTCTAATTGCCTCACTATCTATCTAGTCTGGGCTAATCATAAAGCCTTTCAACTTTTCATTCAAGCTTCCAGCGGTATCAACGGCATGGGTCACAAACTTCCCACTCATATGCTTTCATTGCATCTTAGCTGCGTACCTTTTATGTATGTAAGAAACTCCGGAGAGTTTATAATTTTTTTCAATCTTCTTCTGTTATACTTTCTTATTCTTTTTGGAAAATTAAAGCAGCATTGCAGAAACCTAAGGGTGAAGGGAGCCAGAGCACTTTTGCCCAGACATTGTATCAGAAGAGCTAGGTACTCTAGTTTTCATTTATTCGAGTAAGTTATGGCAAAAATGTTAGAAACTGGGAAGGAAATTTTAAGTATTCTCCCATGTTTATTTTGTTACCTCTTTAACTCTAGTCAGTCAGCTCCACTTCCTCCTTTCCCGAGTGAAATCCACATTTTTCTGTTTTGATCCTGAAGATACATACAGCAGGAGGATCACAGTGTTAAACTAAGAACAAAGGTCCTGCTTTGAACTCGTGATTTTTCGGGCGGACAGGGAGGCGGCTCCAGTGCTTTATCTAGTGTGGGTGTTCTGTTTAATACTGTGTGGCAAAGCTCATTTTAGAGACTTTTATGGGAACCTTTCTTATATGGTAAAAAACGTATTTTAAATAGCCCCAAAAGGTCTAAAAGGAGAGAATAATGCATTAGTTGATTATGAAATATTTTACTTTTTGTCTTCTTCCCTCTCTTTTTAAAAAAGTATTCTAAAAATTAAAAAATCTTTTTACTATAGAAAATTTCAATATTTGATAATAGTAAAATGAATTCCCATTTGCACATTCACTGATAATCTAGGGGCTTTATTAGACTTAGGAGGGTGTTTTGTGGTAAGATTGCTTTGAATATGATATTGTGTTCTTCTATAATATCTGTCTCATATTTGGCAGCCAAAAAATATGTCACCTTTGTATCTCTTTATCAGCCAAGAGATTAACCTAGAACTATTAATTCATTACTGTTGGCAAAATGGGATTTAAAAACTCTATCATTCTTTCATTCTTTACCTAGAATACTTATGTAAAGTATTACCCTGCCTATTTGGTTATAAGATAAATGAATCCTTTCCCTTTATTTGCCAGTTTTCAAAATAATAAGTTGCCTCCCCAGTATTTTCCAGAGGTGGTCAATGAGTTAATTTATTTTATCATTATGAATGCATGGATTTAAATGTATTTGGTGTGTTATAATCCATTTGTAGTTATCAATTCACCCTTATTTGGCTCATGATGGCCTATTCAGCATAAATCTTGAGTCCTTTTGGCAGGACTCCTGAATGAAGCCCTTGATAGCATCTTTTCCTTTCTTGTATAACAATATATTTTAGCTTCATCTTCAATTCTAAATGGTTCATCTAACTCCCATTTGCCACTCATTATATGGAATCAATTAATTCTCTAAGGAGCTCTAGTTCATTTTAGTATGAAATGAAAATTAGAAACCACAGTCTGGGTGCCAAAGGTGCTCGTTTTATACACACATATACATGTAATAAGATTATAAAACAAAAATACATCATGGATTTGTACTATTGTTTCCAATTCTAATGCAGGACTCTAGAGTTTTTAGTTAACCATCTTCAGTCTTAAATTTGTATTAGATTTTTTTTATACTGAAAGTATCTCTTCCCTCTCATGCTGAAAATCTGTTTCCTGTAATCTGTAATGTAATCTGTAATGAAAATCTGTAATGTAATTATTTGCTTCCCACGCATAATATACTCACAAGCATTTCACAATAAAAATACCAATAGTACTACCAACAGTGTGATCACTGAAAACAGTTTAAGATTTCTTTACAATCTTTTTCCTACTTGGGATATACCCCATTAAGGATGTACAGTCAAATCACTGTGTTTTAAAGTTGTATGTATGTTCCTTTCTTGGTGGTTGTACTATCACCTGGCATAGCAGGCAGAACAATGGCCTCCTTAACATGCCCACATCCTAAATTCTGGGACTTATGAATATGTTACCTGACATGGCAAAAGAGCGTTTGCAGATGTGATTAAGAACTTGAGATGGGGAGACTTTCCTGGGTGACCCAGGTGGGTCCAGTGTATTCATAAGGGTCCTTAAAAGTTCACAGAGTAGCATAGGAGGTTGGAGAGATACAATGTGAGAAGAAATCAATACACTCTTACTGGCTTTGAAGATAGAAGGGGACAGTAACAATATATGGTATTGTTTTTCCATGACTAGAACACACTGGTCTGGTAATCAAAGGCTTGAAGGTGAGCCTTATGCCTATTGCAATAACGTGTGATGATACATTTGCAAAATTTCTACTAAGAACCCTTATAATGGTAGAAGGGAGGATTGTTCATCAGAAGAAGTCATCTGACCCTTCATTTTTAATATGGTTAATTGGACATTTAGCATAATTATTGATAGTTTTGATAGTAACCATGGTTACTGAATTATCCCCTTGAAGTTTTACAGATTTTCCATCAGACTAGCTTTAGGGTCCACACATGGCTTCAGACATTGTCTTGTAATATTCCTCGATATTTTCAGTGTGCGTGCTCTAAGCCACACTTATCATGCAATGTGACCTCTGCCTTTGTGCCTTCACAGGGTGCGTCAGACCAGTGCGGAGTATGTGTATTTCCTAAACCCAGTCCTAGAGTGGGGTGGCTAGCAGTAACTCACAAAACTGACCACATATATATGTGATGAAAACAAAAGTGTGTGTCCTTGATGAGCTTCCCCTTAGCAGGATCCTTAACATGCCTGCAGCCACTCTAGCACTATCCCGCATGAGAAGAGTGGAGTGAAAAGAGACAGTGGTCTTAATCGATTGTGGTTAAAGTGTATTACTTTTGCAAATTTTACAAAATCTTATTATTATGTGAACGTGTTGCTGAAACCTCTTCCAGAAATTTGGAAAGGATCTGCAGTAGCAAATTGCCACAAACTTGATTGCTTAAACAAACACAAATTTATTCTCTTACAGCTCTGGAAGTCCGAATTTTGTAGTGGGTTTCACTGGGCTAGAATCAAGGTGTCAGCTGGATTGCATTTCTTCTGGAGGCTCAATGGGAGAATGTATTTCTTTGCCCTTTTAGGGTCTAGAGGCTGTGTGCGTGCTTGATTCCTGGCTCCATTTTCTAAGCCAGTGAAATAGTATCAACTCTTTCTTTTTGGTTCTCCTGCTCCTGCTTCTCTTTCATAAGGGTCTTTGTGATTACACCAGGCCCCAAGGTAATTTACATCTCAAAATCCGTAATTCAATTAGATATACAAAGTCTCTTTTACTATGAAAGGTAACATAGTGAACATATTCATAATTCTGGCTTTTGGACAAGAACATCTTTCGGGGCCATTATTCAGCCAAACACAGGGCAAGTGCAGAGCCCTGAAACTAGGAAGTTTTTCTTAGTTTTATGATAAACCTGCTTTTGTCCTTTAGTAAGATCTTAAGGTTTTCTTCATGCAGGTGCTATATAGTCCTTGTTAAATGTGCTTTTAAATATTTTGTTTTATTGTCATAGCTGTAAATAGCTGTTTTCATTTTTGTTCCTAGATGCTTATGGCAATATGGAGAGGAGTTACTGATTTTTCTGTATGTTCCTTCTCAAATGTGGTATAAAACAGCCATCCCAGGTTTCATGATTAATTCTACTGTTTTATTTTCACTAAAATCTTTTATCTTTTTAAAATATATTTTATTGATTATGCTATTACAGTTGTCCCATTTTCCCCCCTTTATTCCCCTCTGCCTGGTACCAAAATTGCCTCCAGCACTCCCCTCCCTTAGTTCATGTCCGTGGGTCATGCACATAAGTTCTTTGGCTTTTCCATTTCCTATACTGGTCTTAACATCCCTCTGTCTATTTTGTACCTACCAATTTGTACATCTTATCCCTGTACCTTTTGCTCATTCTTCCCCTTATCCCTCCCAGCTGATAACCCTCCAAATGATCTCCATATCTATGATTCTGTTTCTGTTCTGCTTGTTGGCTTAGTTTGTTTTCAGTTGATAGTTGTGAATTTGTTGCCATTTTAGTGTTCATAGTTTTCTATGAACATAATCTTCTTTTTCTTAAATAAGTCCCTTTAACATTTCATGTAATAATGGTTTGGTGATGGTGAACTCCTTTAGTTTTACCTTGTCTGGGAAGGACTTTATCTGCCCTTTCATTCTAAACGATGGCTTTGCTGGATAGAGTAATCTAGGTTGTATGTCCGTGCTTTTCATCACTTTGAATACTACTTGCTAGTCCCTTTCTAGCCTCTGAAGTTTCTCTTGAGAAATCAGCTGATTGTTTTATGGGAACTCCTTTGTAGGAGTTCCTACTTTGTTATTATCTAACTCTCTGCTTTTCTCTTGCTGCTTTTAAGATTCTCTATTTTTAAGCTTTGATAGTTTAATTGTGTTGTGTCTTGGAGTGGTCCTCTTTGGGTCCAAGTTATTTGGGACTCTGTGCTTTCTGGAATTGTCTGTCTAGTTCCTTCACCAAATTAGGGAAGTTTTCTTTCATTATTTTTTCAAATAAGTTTTCAATTTCTTGCTCGTCCTCTTCTCCTGGCAGCCCTATAATTTGGATGTTGGTACGTTTGGAGATGGCCCAGAGACTTCTTATTCTGTCCTTGGTCTTTTGAATTTTTGTTTTTTCTCGCTGTTCTGATTGAATGCTTTTTTCTTTCTTATGTTCCAAATGGTTGGTTTGAATCACGGCTTCATCTCCTCCACTGTTGGTTCTCTGTAGATTTTTCTTTATTTCACTCAATGCAACATTCATTTCTGCCTGCGTCTTTTTTATGCTGTTGCAGTGATTTCTTTGAGCATCCTGATAACCAGGGTTTTGAACTCTGCATCTGATAGGTAGCTTATTTCCATTTCATTTAGTTTTCTTTTTCTGGGGTTTTGTTCTGTTCTTTCACTTGGGCCCTATTTCTTTGTGTCCTCATTTTGGTAGCCTCTCTGTGTTTGTTTCTGTGTATCAGGTAGAGCTGCTTTGACTCCCTGTCTTAGTAGCGTGGCCAGTTATAGAAAAGGCACCTGTAAAATGTGTGGGGTGGCACCTAAGGTCGTCACCAGGGTGGTGCAACCCGTTTCAGCACTTTACGGCTCTGTGTGGGGGAGGGTTCAGAGAGGGGTCAGTGCTGCTGCCTGGCTGCTGGAGGTTCCTGGTGAGGAAACTATCTCCCAGGACTCGCCCCCTTGCCAGTTACTTCACTTTCTCCCCTTCTCCCTTTATGCCACTGGTGCCCTTCCAGCTGTTGCCCTGGTGCTGAATCCCAGAGGAGGTGTGTTTGTGTGAGTCCTAAGTCAGGCCTTTAACTGGAGTTTCTTGAAAGTCTTGCAGTTTCCTCTGCTGCTTCAACCTCACTGGTTTTTACAGCTGAAGTTATGGGGATTTACTTTCCTGGCACTAGAACCCTGGGCTTGGTGGTCTGGTCTGGGGCTGGGATCACTTGCTCCCAAGGTATCCCTTCCACTTTTTATCTACCACTCGTGAATGTGGGACTGACCATTCTGTCGCCTCTCCGTGCATCTCCACACTTCTCTGTGCCTCTATGTCTCTGCTCCTCCTACCTGTCTGGATGAATGTGGCTTCTTTAAATCCTTGTAGGATATTTTCCATATAGCTCAATTTTCTGATGAATCTTGGTGATATTTGTTTTGTAGACTAGTTGTAATTTTTGCTGTATTTCCATAGATGAAAAACATGTTTACTTATGCCTCTATCTTGACCAGAAGTCTCTCTCAAATCTTTTATCTCTTAAAGGATTATTTTGTCTTGTCCTTACAAATTATTTTATTATTTTTGTCATACTGTATTCTCAACCTTTAAACAATGCTCAGGTTTTGTTGAAATATTTCTACTTTATTTTCAGATTATTATTAGATTCTACACAGTACAATGCCTCTTCTAGTTTGAAAACTCTTATTTAGACATTTTTGTCACTTTGTTATTATCTACATTAGTAATTATAAACTATATTGATGCTTCTTAACCTGGGGATGATTTTGCCCCCGAGGGAGCATTTGGCAATGTCTGAAGATGTTCTAGGTTTTCACAGCTAAGGAGGGGAGAGGCTACTGACATCCACTGGGTGGAAGCCAGAGTTCATGCCAAATCCCACAATGCACGGTCCCCACCCCCAACAAATAATGATCTAGCTATCTGCCAAATTGAGAAATCCCGAGCTGTATGCATTACAAGGTTCATTGCTTATCTCTGTTTCTCTCCTCCATCATTTTCTTATATTTAAAGGTCATTATTCTGATGCATGTGTTGTTTTGTTAGAGTACTTCTTGAATATTTTTTTCCTTGGATGGCTTATGTCTGCATTCTTATATACTGCAGGCATCTTTATTATGCTTGGCAAGTGAATGATACAATCTTTTTCCATTGTAAATAAGTTGTTTTTGAATGATATCTTGGCTAGGTATAGGATTTTCGAATTTCATTTTCTCTTAGTATTCTGTCAATGTTGTATTCTTTCTATTCCCAACGTTGCTGATGCCAGTTTGATTTTTTTCCTTTGTGAATAACTTCTTTAGCTTTGATACTTGTTATATAGTTCTTTTTATCTTTGAAATTTACAACTTTTACTAAGATATGCCTAGGTATATTTTCCTTGTCCCTTTGTGTACATATATTTTCACTTCTGCTGGTTAAATATCTAAAAGTAGAATTGCTAAGTTATAGGGTAAGCCCATATTTAACTATATGAAAAACTGCCAGATCAATTTCCAAAGTAGTTAGTGAGAATATAAGATGGTACAACCATTTTGGAAATTGCATTGGCAGCTTGATTGAAAGATCAATTGATCATGTCATCATGGGTCTATTTTAGGACTCACTGTTGTTTCATAAATCTATTCTCTATCTTTTTTAAGTATATTTTATCGATTATGGTATTACATTTGTCCCAATTTATCCTGCTTTGCTGCCCTCCACCCAGTACCCCACTTCCCTCCAGTGGTCCCCCGCTTTAGTTTATGTCCATGGACTGTGCATGTAAATTCTTTGGCTTTTCCATGGCCTATACTGTCTTAACATCCCCCTGTCTGTTCTGTACCTACCCAATTAGGCTTCTAAATCCTTATACCTTTCCTGCATTCTTTCCCTTCCCCTTCCCAACTGATAATCCTCCAAATGGTCTCTGTATCTATGATTTTATTCCTGTTCTGGTTGTTTGCTTAGTTCATTTTTTTTCCTGGCATATCTTTACCTTTAATATATTGTATTGATTATGCTATTATAGTTTTTCCATTTTTTTCTCCCCTTGATTCCCCTCCACCCTGTACACCCTCTCCCCCTGCATTCCTCCTCCCGCAACCCGTACCACTTGGTTCATGTGCATGTGTTGTACATATAAGTTCTTTGGCTTCTACATTTCCTATACTATTCTTAACCTCCCCCTGTCTATTTTCTACCTACCAATTATGCTTCTTATTTCCTGTACTGTTTCCCTCATTCTCACCCTGTCCACTGATAACCCTCCATGTGATCTCCATTTCTGTGATTCTGTTCCTGTTCTAGTTGTTTGCTTAGTTCATTTTATTTATTTATTTTTTTTAGGTTTGGTTGTTGATAGTTGTGAGTTTGTTGTCATTTTACTGTTCATATTTTTGATCTTCTATTTATTAGATAAGTCCCTTTAACATTTTATATAATAAGAGCTTGGTGATGATGAACTCCTTTAACTTGACCTTATCTGGGGAGTACTTTATCTGCCCTTCATTTCTAAGTGATAGCTTTGCTGGATAGAGTAATCTTGGATGTAGGTCCTTGCCTTTCATGACCTTGAATACTTTCTAGCCCTTTCTTGCCTGTAAGGTTTCTTTTGAGAAATCAGCTGGTAGTCTTATGGGAACTTCTTTGTAGGTAACTGTCTCCTTTTCTCTTGCTGCTTTTAATATTCTCTCCATATCTTTAATCTTAGGTAATGTAATTATGATGTGCCTTGGTGTGTGCTTCCTTGGGTCCAACTTCTTTGGGACTCTCTGAGCTTCCTGTACACCCTGAAATTCTATTTCCTTTGCCAGATTGGGGAAGTTCTCCTAAATTATGTTTTCAAGTAAGTTTTCAATTTCTTGCTCTTCCTTTTCTCCTTCTGGCACCCCTATGATTCGGATGTTGGAATGTTTAAAGTTGTTCTGGAGGTTTCTAAGCCTCTCCTGATTTTTTGAATTCTTGTTTCTTCGTTTTGTTCCCGTTGAAGGTTTATTTCTTCCTTCTGCTCCAAACTGTTGATTCCTGGTTTCCTTACCCTTCACTGTTGGTTCCCTGAACATTTGCCTTTATTTCAATTTTCATAGCCTTCACTTTTTCCTCTATTTTGCAACCATACTCAACCAATTCTGTGAGCATCCTGATCACAAGTGTTTGAACTCTGCATCTGATAGGTTGGCTATCTATTTGTTGCTTAGCTGTATTTTTTCTGGAGCTTTGATCTGTTCTTTCATTTGGGCCATTTTTTTTTTGGTCTCATCATGCCTGTTATGTAGTAAGGGGAGGAGCCTTAGGTATTTGCCAGGGTGGGGCAACGCACTGTGCTCTGTTGTGGTGTTGTATGTGGGGGAGGGATCCAAGAGGGAACAGTGCAGCTTTTTCAGCTCTCTGCCAGCTTTTAGTCACTGCCTCCGCTACCTACAGGCTAATTGGGCCCTTCTGTGCTGATTCCCAAATGGGTGCGTTTGTGTACGTTCTAGGACCCTTTGGGTCTCTCCAGTGAACTGTCCTGTGAGGCTGGGAGTTTCTACTGCTGCTTCAACCCCCATAGGTATTTTCAGTCAGTTTTGAGGCTTTGTATCCCTGCACTGGAACCCTGGGTTGCGTGGTCTGTCTCGCTCCCTAGTTGTCCCTCCTGGTTTATCCTCATGGAAATGTGGGACCACCCGCTCCGCCATCTGCCACCTTGCCAGCACCAGCCCGTAAAGCCTCTCCACCTGGCTGCCCATCTCCGCCCCTCCTACCAGTCTGGATGAATGTTTCTTCTTTAACTCCTTGGTTGTCAGACTCCATATAGTTCGATTTTCTGGCAGTTCTGGTTGTTGTTTTTAAATTTGTTGTCCTTCTGTTGGTTGTGTGAGGAGGCACACTGTATCTACCCTATGCCTCCATCTTGGCCAGAAGTCAGAAACTCTTGTTTTTGTTTTTTACATTCAGTTGTTGATAGTTGTGTTTGTTATTTTATTTTATTTTTATTTATTTTATTTTTTAGAGAAGGGAAAGGAAGGAAAAAAGAGGGAGAGAAATATCAGTGTGTGGTTTCCTCTTGAGTGACCCCTACTGAGGACCTGGCCCACAACCCAAGCAGGTGCCCCAACGGGGAATTGAACTGGTGACTCTTTGGTTCACAGGCCAGGACTCAATCCACTGAGCCACACAAGCCAGGGCTGGTGTTCATAGTTTTGATTTTCTTTTTTTGCTTAAATAAGTCCCTTTAACAGTCCATGTGAATAATGGCTTGGTGGTGATGAACTCCTTTAGCTTTACCTTGCCTGGGAAGCACTTTATCTGCCCTTCCATTCTAAATGATAGCTTTGCAGAATAGAGTAATCTAGGTTGTAGGCACTTGCTTTTCATCACTTTGAATACTTCTTACCAGTCCCTTCTAGCCTGTGAAGTTTCCCTTGAGAAATCAGCTGACAATCTAACTTCTTTGTACGTAACTCTCTGCTTTTCTCTTGCTTCATTTAAGATTCTCTCTTCATCTTTAAGCTGCTGCATTTTAATTGTGTTGTGTCTTGGAGTGGTCCTCTTTGGGTCCAAGTTATTTGGGACTCTCTGTTCTTTCTGGACTTGTATGTCTATTTCCTTCACCAAATTAGGGAAATTTCTTTCATTATTTTTTGAAATAAGTTTTCAATTTGTTGCTCTTCCTCTTCTCCTTCTGGCATTCCTATGATTCAGATGTTGGCATGTTTGGAGATGACCCTGAGTCTTCTTATTACTGCCTCATTTAAAAAAAAATTCTTATTTCTTTCTTTTTCTTTTTTTTTAATATGAACATTTTATTTTTTTTAAAGATTTTATTTATTTATTTTTAGAGAGAGGGGAAGGGAGGGAGACAGAGAGTGAGAGAAACAGCAATGTATGGTTGCCTCTCACATGGCCCTCACTGGGGACCCGGCCTGCAACCCAGGCATGTGCCCTGACGGGGAATCGAACCAGGACCCTCTGGTTCCCAGCCTGCGCTCAATCCACTGAGCTACACCAGCCAGGAAATTCTTATTTCTTCATTCTGTATTGGTTGAGTGTTTATTTTTTCCTTACGTTCCAAATTGTTGATTTGAACCCCAACTTCCTTCCCTTCACTGTTGGTTCCCTGTGGATATTCTTTTATTTTAATTAGGGTAGCCTTCATTTCTTCCCTTAGGCATTTGCTGTACTCAGTGAGATCTCTAAGCATCCTTATCACGAGTGTTTTTTTTTAACTATATTTTATTGATTATGCTGTTACAGTGCCCCATTTCCCCCCTTCTATCACCAGTGTTTTGAACCTGCATCTGATAGGTTGGCTTTGTCTGTTTCACTTAGTTCTTTTTCTGGAGTTTTGATCTGTTCTTTCATTTGGGCTATATACTCTGGTCTCTTCATACCTTCTCTGTGTTTGCTTCTGTGTCTTGGGTAGAGCTGCTTTGACACTGTCTTGGTGCAGCTTTCAGGATGGATATTTCTTCTTTAAAATCTTGGTTGTTAGATTTCTATACAGTTTGATTTTCTGGAAGTTTTGGTTGTATTTTGTTTTAGGATTAGTTGTGATCCTTTTTATGGTTGCGCAAGGAGGCAAAGTGTGTCTACCTACACCTCCATCTTGGCTGGAAGTCCTATTATCTCATTTTTCAAAGGCAAATGTTTTGAGCAACAACAACAACAACAAAAAGTTATGGACACATACAACAGTATGGTGACTACAAGAGAGAAAGGAGGTGGGGGGATGGTAGACAAGAGTAAAGGGGATATAAATGGTGACAGAAAGAGACTTGACTTTGGGTGGTGAACACACAATGTAATATACAGATGAGGTATTATAGAATTATACATTTGAAACTTATACAATGTAATTAACCAATATCACCCTAATAAATTCAATAAAAATGTTTTAAAAGATCCTAGCAAGTGCAGCAATACAGAAAATGCAGTAAAAAGCAAACAGATTATAAAGGAAGATATAAAATGTGTTTTTGCCACTATAATCATATACATAGAAAATACTAAATAATGTTTTAAAAAAGGGCAGCCACTGGAGCTAATGAGTAGATTTAGAAGACTGTAAAATACAAGAGTAGTGGTCACAGTTTTTCTATCTGCTAGACACAAATGATCAGAAAATGAAATTGTAAAATCAATACCATTTCAATAGAAAAAAATAAGGATAAATCTAGAAAAATATGTAGATGTAAACACTGAAAACTCAAAACACTTGTGATAGAAATTAAAAGAGGATAATAAATATAGACATATACCATCATCATAGATTAAGAGATTCAATATTGTTATATTAATTTATATTTGTCCATAGAACCACAGCAGGTATTTCTATAGAAAATGACAAGCCGGAAATATAAATGACTTAGAAGAGCCAAATAATCTTGAAAAAGAACAAAACTAGAGGACTATCACTCCTGATTTCAAGACTTATTATAGAGCGAAAGTAGTCAAAAGAATGTGGAATTGATGTAAAAAGAGAATTTTTTAAAGATAAGAATAGAAAAGAGTTCCAGTCAAGGTGGCATAGGTAGACATGCCTCACCTCATTGCACAACCATAAGAAGGAATATCACTAACTTAAAAACAAAAAACACCAAGAACTGCCAGAAAATCTCCCAGAAAACCCTCTGGAACCATATGGAAGTCCAACAACCAAGGATTTAAGGAAGCTGTATGCATCCAGATGGGTACATGAGGCTGAGGCAGGGAGTCAGGGTGGAAAGGACTTGGTGTGACTGGGGTGAGCCAGGGGCAGAGAGGCAGAGAGGTGGTGAGGTTGTGAGGTGGCAGCAGCCAGGCGAAGGCAGACCTACATTCGCATGTGGAGAATAAAAATCAGGGAGATACCTTGTGAGTGAGCAAGCCCAGCCCCAGGCCAGAGCACGCAGGGCCAGGAAAGTATAAGCCTCATAACTTCTAGCTGTAAACCCAGGGAGGGTTAGAGTAGAAGAAGATACTGTGGGTTTCTCAAGAGAGTGGGAATGTATGCAAACTGACCCAATTTGGGAATCACAACCAGTACAGAAGCTGGAAGGGCACCAGTCACATACAGGAAGTGGGTGAAGTGACTGAAAAAGGGGTGGGTACTAGGCAAATCCCCAGAAGTCAGCCTGTGGTGACTTCTTTGTCCCCTCTTTGATGCCTCTCTATATATGGGGCCACAAAGCGCAAAGCAGGTTGTCCTTCCCTGGCACATACCCAAGGCTCTGCCCCATACAACTTAACAGTTGCACTAAGACAGGATATCAGTGCAGCTCTAACTAGTACACAGATACGGGGACATTGCCAAAGTGAGGAGAAAAAGGAATATGGCCCAAATGAAGGATCAGAACAGAACCGAACCGAGAAAAAGAAGTAAGTGATGTGGAGATAACCAACTTAGGACACAGAGTTCAAAACACTGGTGATCAGAATGTTCAAAGATCTCATTGAATATGGTAAAACATAAGGGAAGAAATGAAGGCTATACTAAGGGAAATTAAAAAAATCCAGAGGAAATCAACAGTAAAGGGGAAAATGCCAGGATTCAAATAAATGATTAAGAACTTAAGGAAGAGATAAACATTCAGCCCTGGTTGGTGTGGTTCAGTGGATTTAGTGCCAGCCTGTGAATCAAAGGGTTGCTGGTTCAATTCCTAGTCAGGGCACTTGCCTGTTGCTGGCCAGGTCCCCCAGTGAAGGTGTGCAAGAAGCAACTACACACTGATGTTTCTCTCCTTCTCTTTCTCCCTTTCTCTCTCCCTAAAAATAAACAAATAAAATCTTAAAAAAAAGAGAGAAATAAACATTCCACCAGAACAAAATGAAGAAATAAGAATTCAAAAAAGCAAGGAGAGTTTAAGAAGACTCTGGGACTTCTCCAAAAGGGCCAATGTCTGAATCAGGGATGCCAGAAGAAGAAGAGGAAGAGCAACAAGTTGAAAACTTATTTGAAAAAATAATAAAAGAAAACTTCCTTAATTTGAGGAAGGAAATAGACATACAAGACCAGGAAGCACAGAAAGTACCAAACAAGTTAGACACAAAGAAAAGCACACTAAGACACACCATAATCAAAATGCCAAAGGTGAAAGATAAAGAAGAAATCTTAAATGCAGCAAGAGAAAAGCAGAGTGTTACCTACAAAGGAGTTCCTATAAGATTGTCAGCTGATTTCTCAAGAGAAACTTTGCAGGCTAGAAGGGACTGGCAAGAAGTATTGAAAGTGATGAAAAGCAAGGACCTACACCTAGATTACTCTACCCTGCAAAGCCATAATTTAGAATGGAAGGGCAGATAAAGTGCTTCCCAGGCAAGGTAAAGCTAAAGGAGTTCATCATCACAAAGCCATTATTACATGAAATGTTAAAGGGACTTATTTAAGAAAAAGAAGATCAAAACTATGAATATTAAAATGGCAACAAATTTACAACTATCAACAACTGAATCTAAAGAAACAAACTAAGCAAAAAACCAGAACAGGAACAGAATCACAGAAACGGAGATCACATGGAAGATTATCAGTGGGGAGGGGGAAGGGGGAGAATGGGAGAAAAGGTTCAATGATTAAGAAGCATAATTGGTAGGTACAAAATAGGGGAATATTAAGAATAGTATAGGAAATGGAGATGCCAAAGGACTTATATGTATGACCCTTAGACATGAACTAAGGGGGTGATTCATTGAGGGAATGGGCATACTGGGTGTGAGGGTGGCAAAGGGGGAAAATTGGGTCAACTGTAATAGCATAATCAATAAGATATATTTAAAAAAATTAAGGTTTCTGGAGCTCATTCTTTGTGTACATTTCTCCTCTATGGTATTACCCTACAACTTTCATTCATCTTTGTTTACCTGAACTCCAATCTCTGCCTCCTCAACTCAGTGACATTGTAGATTCTGTTTTCTTTTCACCAACCTGTAATACAGGGATTGCCTTAGTAGTTTCTCTTCTCTCAGGTATTATAGTCCTGCCCCATCTATTGTCTGATTTCTGAATTGAGTTGCTTTACATATTTTGTCTTTTCTTCTAGTTGTTTATAATAAAATGATAAACCACAGAACAGTTACTTCATTGTGGATAGTAGCTGAAGTCCATCTCTTCATACTTTTGCTCTGTGCTTCAAGATATTTCTTCTTGGGCTTCTCATTTAGTTTGTAATACTGTTCATCCATTTTAAATATTCAGCTATAGAATTTTGGAATCATAAAAGTATGCATAATTCTAAAAAGTCCTTTTTATGCTATAGTTTAATCTCATATATTTTTTATTTTTGTGTTAAAGCTGTTACTTATTTCCTTCAATATTTCTATTTTATTAGCAGCCATTTTTCTTAAATTTTTGTTATTTCTTCAGGAGGTGTTTGAATTCCCTTAAATATATTATTATTTTTAGTTTTTACTTTTTATCCTCATCCAAAGATATGTTTATTGAATATAGAGAGACTGGAAGAAAAAGAGAGAAATAGAAAGAGAGAGAGAGAGAAAGAGAGAGAAACATTGATGTGAGAAAGAAACACCCATTGGTTGCCTTCCAAATGTGTACTGACTGGGGATCTAACCTGCAACCTGGGTATGTGCCCTGACTGGCAATCGAACCTGTAACCTTTTGGTGTACATGACAATGCTCCAACCAACTGAGCACCCAGCCAGGGCCATTGTTATTTTTTTTTAATTACTCATATTCCCTGTCAGGGCTCACAGTTTTGGTGGTAAGTTGGCTTA
This sequence comes from Micronycteris hirsuta, assembly GCA_004026765.1. Lineage (NCBI taxonomy): Eukaryota > Metazoa > Chordata > Mammalia > Chiroptera > Phyllostomidae > Micronycteris > Micronycteris hirsuta. The sequence continues at coordinate 14,709 of PVJI01006966.1, read as the reverse complement.
GTAGTAGGAGACATATGAATAGAAGGAAGGACCACAGTGTTACCTCCTGTGGGTTATTAATGAAGTAGCTGATAATATATCAGACTTTTGTCCTTTCAAGGTAGAGTCTAAAATTTTTAGAATGGTATTTGCTATCCCTGTCATTTCACTAACTCTCTTTGTCCTCTTCCCAAAAGCATTATGTGTTCAAGACATTCTCCTCCCACCCTTTTTTTCCTTGCTTTTTTTTCCTTAGAGAGAGAGAAAGGAGGAGAGGAAGGGAGAGAGAGAGAGAGAGACATCAATGTGAGAGAGTGTTGCGGATTTTGACCCGCAAAATCTGTGGGGGGGACCGCCCCGATTGCGTGAATCAATCTTACTGAGACACGCTTGGAGATAAGAATCTGGCAGCCACGGGTCTTTCCCATCACCTCCATCTTGGGAAAAAGACCTTGTGGGTAGCTTCGCTGGGGTTTTTATTAGAGGCTTTAGGACATATTTACATTGGATTGATTATTCATGGGATTAAGCAGAACAGGGATAGTTTTACTCATTAGCAGAGCATTAGGATGTAAGTTCAGGTCCAGTGGCAGACAGGACCAGGGTAATATAATATGCAGGGCTCAGCAAGCCAGCATTTCTTAAGATACATCTTTGCCAAATTCCCATTAGAGAGTTCCCATTCCACAGACATGATCCACACTTGTTCACACGGGAATTACATGGAGCTGCTCTCAAAACGTGTAAATTCTCAGGACTGCGTGTTTACATGTGTGTGGAAAACACTGCTACAAGAGAGAAATATCAATTGGTTGCCTCCATATGTGCCTGGATTGGGGATTGGACCTGCAATGCAGGTATGTGCCCTGAGTGGGAATCAAACCTGCAACTTTTTGGTTATGGGGTGATGCTCAACCAGCTGAGACATACGGGTCAAAGCTCTGTTCAAAACGTTCTGTTTGAGGTTCCATGTACAACCTATTTTCTTCAACACTTAGGCTTTTATAACTACTTTTTCTTCCGCCTAGTATACTCTACTCTTCCTCCCAGTATGTTCTTTCCTATTTGTAGTCTGAGATTCAGATGAGCAGGTCTTTCACCCAAAGAGGAGGAGGGCATGCCTGAAGGGTCTGATCACATTGATGAGGCAGGATCAGAGAGAAGAACACCCTTTGTACAGGTAATTAATTCTGAAGTAGATAGCCAAATAATGTCTGTGCTATATGTATACAAGTATCATATTACTCATACTCAAAAGAGAAATATAGGCCCTGGGATGTAAGTTTCTTATATTTTCAGATAAATATTAATGAGAAATGGAGAAAAGGCAGAAACTTCTTGCCCAATGCTCCTGAGACACCGGAAGTTTCATTTCATGGGTCAAGGCAGGAATCTGGGGAGGGGGAAGAGAAAATGGTTCTTTCTATACTCTTGGTTCTCTACCTCAGAGCTAACTCATGATTTTGATATCTGGCTCTGATTTTTCTGCATATCCCAAGATTTTGTCATCGTTATTCAGTTTCAAAGACCTACTCAAATATTCTCAGCCTCCAGATCCAAAAACATTTCCTACAGTCATATATCAAAGTGGGATTGCCCAGGTTTGAAATCTTAAACTTCTAATCTTATTATTCTTTTACAACACTTTTCTGTTTTAGTAGTTCTTACTCATTTCTACACATCTTGCTTCTTTTTGGCTCTTATTGACACATAAGAATCACTGAAGAGCCATCTGCTTTCAAAGTATCAGCACCCTTTTGGTTGTATTCTTGTCCAGCTGAGACACCAGCATACATAAATTCAACTACTGTCTTGTCAATACTCTCAACTCTCCTCCCATTTTTCATTTCACTGTATCTAGTGTTAACAACTTCAGATCATAAAAAATACAAAATAGGCCTTCTCTATTCTAATATGTGGGTAGCTGGAAAAAATAATCACAACCATAAATATTAGTATTAAAAATAATTGAATGTTGCCTGGCTGGTGTGGCTCAGTGGATTGAGTGCGGGCTGGGAACCAGAGGGTCCCAGTTCGATTTCCAGTCAGGGCACATGCCTGGGTTGTGGGCCAGGTCCCCAGTGAGGACCATGTGAGGAGCAACAATACATTGCTGTTTCTCTCCCTCTCTGTCTCCCTCCCTTCCCCTCTCTCTAAAAATAAATAAATAAAATCTTTAAAAAAAATAATTGAATGTTCATATTGCTATCATTAATAATGACACACACTTAATTTTATTTATCTAACTAATATAAATCTAACTGTATTTTTAGGGAAATCCAAGTATTCATGATACTATCTCATGATAAAAATTACTCCAAAAGTTTATATAAAGAGAATAACATATAATGTATTAGACATATTGTAAACAAAATAATGTGTATTTTAGAGTTGTATCATAACATTCAAACAATGACACCACATGATAGTTTACCTCCATAAAATAATTTTAGGAAGTCCTCATAATATGATCTAACTACAATGGGGTTATCAATTTACCTAATTTAACCTATAGAACTATTTTTTGATATATTTTATTGACTATGCTAGTACAGTTATCCTAATTTTTCCCCCTTTGCCTCCCTCTGCCTGGTACCCCCATTCCCTCCAGCAAACCCTCCATTTGTTCATGTCCATGGGATGTGCATATAAGTAATTTGGGTTCTTCATCTCCTATACTGTTCTTAACATTCCCCTGCCTATTTTGTACAGTTTATGCTTCTTATTCTCTGTACCTTTCCCCCTTCTCTCCCTTCCTCCTCCAAGCTGATAACCCTCCAAATGATCTCCATATATGTAATTCTATTTCTGTTCTAGTTGTTTGCTTAGTTTTGTTTTGTTTTTTAGATTCAGTTGTTGATAGTTGTGGATTTGTTGCCATTTAATGTTAATAGTTTCGATCTTTTTTTAAAAAGAAGACTGTTTAACATTTCATGTAATAATGGCTTGGTGATGATGAACTCCTTTAGTGTTACCTTGCCTGGGAAGCACTTTATCTGCCCTTCCATTCTAAATGATGGCTTTGCAGGATAGAGTAATATAGATTTTAGGTCTTTGCTTTTCATCACTTTCAATATTTCTTACCAGTCCCTTCTAGCCTGCGAAGTTTCTCTTGAGAAATCAGCTGACAATCTTATGGGAACTCCTTTGTAGGTAACACTCTGCTTTTCTCTTGCTGCATTTAAGATTCCCTCTTTATCTTTAACCTTCAGCATTTTAATTATGGTGTGTCTTAGTGTGCTTTTCTTTGTGTCCAACTTGTTTGGTACTTTCTGTGCTTCCTGGTCTTGTATGTCTATTTTCTTCCCCCAATTAAGGAAGTTTTATTTCATTACTTTTTCAAGTAAGTTTTCAATTTGTTGCTCTTCCTCTTCTCCTTCTGGCACCCCTACAATTCGGATATTGGAACATTTGGAGATGTCCCAGAGGCTCTTTATTATATTCTCATTTTTTGGATACTTCTTTCTTCTTGCTGTTCTGATGGAATGCTTTTTATTCCTTATGTTCCAAATGATTGATTTGAATCTCAGCTTCATCCACTCCACTGTTGGTTCTCTATAGACTTTTCTTTACTTCACTTAATGTAACCTTTATTTCTGCTTGGGTTTTTTTATGTTGTTGCCATACTCAATGAGTTCTTTGAGCATCCTGATAACCATTGTTTTGAACTCTGTTGGTTATCTCTGTTTCGTTTAATTCTTTTCCTGTTCTTTCATTTGTATGATATTTCTTTGACTCTTCATTTTGGCAGCCTCTCTGTGTTTGTTTCTGTGTATTAGGTAGAGGTGCTTTGACTCCCTGCCTTGGTAGCATGGCCTACTGTAGAAAAGCACCTGTTATTGTGTGGGGCAGAGCTTTAGGTAATCACCAGGGTGGGGCTACCTGCTTCACTGCTTTGTGGCTCTGTGTTGGGGGAGGGCTCAGAGAAGGGACAGTGCTGCTGCCTGGCTTCTACAGGTTTGCACGGCACTTGCCTTGTTTCCAGTCCCTTTACTTTATCTCTGTATGTGACTGGTCCCCTTCCAGCTGTTGCTCTGGTGCTGAATCCCGGAGCAGGTGGGTCTGCATAAGTTCTAAGATCGTGTGTGCCCTTCAAGAGGGGTCTCCTGAAAATCCAGAAGTTTTTCTCACCACTCCCACCTACACTGGTTTTTACAGCCAGAAATTATGAGGATTTATCCTCCTGGTGCTGGATCCCTCAGCCCTGTGGTCTGGTCTGGCACTGGGATCCCTCACTGCTGAGGTACCTCTCACAATTTTTATCCCACTACATGTGAATGTGGGAACACCCATTCCGCCGCCTCTCGTGCCACCCTACGTCTCCACACCTCTCCACTCCATCTCTGCATCTCCACCCTTCTGACCCATCTGGATGAATGTGGCTTCTTTAAATCCTTGGTTGTCAGACCTCCATACAGCTTGGTTTCCTGATGGTTCTGGGTGATATTTGTTTTGAGGTCTAGCTGTAAATTTATCTGTTGTGTGAGGAGGCGAAGCATGTTTACGCCTCCACCTTGACTGGAAGTCCAGAAGTATTTTTTAAAAATCATATTGGCATTCTTTGTTGAAAACAAGAGAAAATTACCTTTATCTAATTTAGAAGGAAAAAAATAATTTGTTGGAAGGATATCACATAGGCCTAATTTGCAAAGGACAGCCTTGATACTCCTTTCCCTATTTATTTTTAATTTTTATTTATTTTTAGAGAGAGAGGAAGAGAGGGAGAAAGGGGGGAGAGTAACATTGACATGAGAGGGAGATGTCAATTAGTAGGGTCTTGTGTACCCTCTAACTGGACATCCAGACCTACAAACCAGCCATGTGTCCTGATCGGGAATTGAACCAGTGACTTTTCACTTTGTTGGAGGATGCCCAACTAAGGGAGCCACACCGGTTAGGGCCATAGATAGATTTTTGTCCCCATTCTGCTGATTCTTCCTTCTTCTGCCACCACTGTGGCAAATAATCTGATTGTTTCTGCATTTTGCTTTAGTTTCTCATGATACAAAGTTACAGGATAACAAATTATCTAATCAATCAAGCCTGGATTACACGAATGCTTCCAGTTTCTAGAGAGTGCTCTTTGAGGTTTGTAAGGGGAAGGAGGACCCCCGCCTCTCCTCCAGTGTGGGATTTCCCCAACATAGAAAAGGTACCTGGTGTTTAATTGCCAAAAATAGCAAATGTCCACTCTATCCTTCAAGCATTCCTCCCTAAATATTGTTTTATTTTTATTTCTATTTGGCCAAGATTCTGATCAGTATTGGACAGCATGAGTTCAAGTCTGTATTTGCTGACAACTACCTGGAGTGCTGCTAGTGTATGTTGCCAATTAAATAAGGACCCATATGCTTTAACAGACAGTTGAATTGGGAGTAGGATTGATATCCTCTTGTGAAAATTGAGTTGCCTAATATAGACACATGGCTGACTAGAAGGCCACCCCCAGTGCAAGGCAGGCTGTGGGCGCACTCATTTGCATGGCCAAAAGTCCACATTTAAAAGTGATTACAATTTAATCTAACATACAGACAAAGGTATCATTTATGCCCTCCTGTATCAAAACCAAAATAGTATTATCTTGGAAAATTTTAAGAAAGGTATAAATGATGCCGTCTTAGCCATAAAAAAATTAATAAAGTTCCCAGAGAAGAGAATGCCCAGGTTTGAGAATTGCTAGAGTATTGCTACTTTCTGGTATACTTTTCAAAAGAAGATATTTGAGAAATATATAACAGGATAAATGAAAGAGGATACTTTCATGAAAATTTTTTCTTTTGAAAGATAGATATGGATGTGAAAACATTTTATGGCAAATTTTATTTTGAACAGATAACACGGTCACATTGTTCAAAATAATAATGCATATGAAATCTCCTCCTACCCCACGTGCCCAGTGATCTCTCCACCATAGTTAACCGCTTAATGTGGCTTTTGTATTTCCTCCCAGAGTTACTTTTATGCAAATATAAACAAATTTATACATATGTGTAGTTTTGCTTGCCCCCTACTAACAAGCACACAAGTAGCCTACTATATATGTAGTACTTTTCTATACTTTGTTTCTTTTTAAACTTAATATTAGAGATCTTGATACAGAAGTAAAAAGCTTTCTCATTCTTTTTCTTTTAAATAATGTCCCATTACGTAGATATAGCATAATTAAAAAAATTAGTCCTCTTAGAAGGATATTTGAGTTGTTTCCTATCTTTTGCTATCATACACAATGCTGTAATAAGTCAACTTGTACATAAATTATTTAGCACATATGTGAGTTTATATGTAGGCTGTATACCCAGAAGTGGAATTATTGAGTCAAAGGACCTATGCATTGCTAAATATTGCTAAATTCTACCCCTTCACCCTTTAACCAGTGTTATATGAGATCTTCTATGTTCCTAGTCTCTCCAACAGTGATTTTATTACAATTTTGAATTTTTAAAAAATCTGTTAGGTAAGAATTAGTGTATTTAATTAGTTTATCTTGCTTTGGATGAGGTTGGGAGACTCTTGCATTTAAAAACCATTTATATTTTCTTTCCTGGAACTTACTTACTCTTATGTTTTGCTCTTTTTGCTCTTGGGTATTTGTCTTTTTCTTATCAATTTTTATGAGCTCTTTATGAATTTGTGAGAATAACCCTTTGTTTATGATACAAGATGCAAGTAAGTTTTTAACCTCTTTGTCATCATCTAACCTGTTTGACTTTGCTTATGATATTTTTGCTCCATTTAGAAGATTTATTTTTTATTATAATTTTTCCTATGGTTTCTGAATTTTTAATCATGGTACTATTATGGCTTATGGTTTTAAATTTTTGATCAATTTTAAATGTATGCTGCTGTGCAGTGTGAGTTGTGGATATATAAATTTATCAAGTGGTCATTCTCTTCCAAGATGATCAAATAGTCCACCTTATCCCTTCTAGCTATAGATGCCACGTTAAATATATAGTAAATTATTTAAGATTTTTGGACTTGTCTGGATTTTTCATCCTATATCATTAATATGTTTGTCTATTTATTCATTACTGCCATATTTTAAAATAATTGAGGCATTAGGGTAATGCCAATAGCTATTTTGAATAAAACTCAATTAACACAGCGTAGAAGTCTGTTTCTCACTCTTGTCACAGTTCAGTAAAGCTAGTCCTGGTCAGTGGATGGTTTGCTCTATTCAGAGCTTGCATTCAGAGACTTAGTCTCCCTCTAGCTTTTGGTTTCATCATTCCATAGAGCCTTGTTGTCATCTGCATGTAGCCAGGAGAAAGATATAAAGAGTATGACACAAACAACAAACAACACATCTGCCTTTTGAAAGTCTTATCTGGGAGGTGACACACAGCACTTCTGCTTACATTCATTGGTGAGAACTAGTCATGTGATGTATTTTTTCTAAGTATTCAATTTCCAAATATGCATATTTATATATTTTGCTAAGTATTGATAAAATCATCTGCATTTTTTAAAGATTTTTTATTTTTATTTATTTTTAGAGAGAGGGGAAGGGCGGAAGAGAGGTAGAAACAGCAATGCATGGTTGCCTCTCACATGGCCCTCATGGGGACCTGGCCCGCAACCCAGGCACGCGCCCCGACCGGGAATCGAACCGGGACCCTCTGGTTTCCAGCCCGCGCCCAATCCGCTGAGCTACACCAGCCAGGCAATCATCTGCATTTTTATATGATTGCATTGGATAGCACATTTAGTCCATGTTAAAGAGTAGTGGTGGTAGTTGCTTATTTCTTCCTGACTATGTGACAGAACCCCTGGGTTCTATTCCCTGCTGCTGATAAGAACTGTGACTCCCAATGCCAGAGTCTTAGGAAAATGAAGGAATGTTTATTTAAAAGTTTTACAGGTTTAGAATAGTGGTGGAATTCTGCCGTCAAATCTCACTCCCTTTGGAAGCCATAAAAAACACCCACAAACACAGTTCTGCCCCCCTCCCCCCCCTGCATTGCCAAACCAGGCCAGTTAGAGGTACCGTTTCTCAGGAAAAGAAACAGAAGCCTGTAGCTTAGCTGGGCAGATTCCCATCTGTATTCTGGCTTCTTCCAGTCATCTGTGCTTGGCCAGTCCCCTGCTTTTAATCCAAAACTGCTTCATCATGGTGGGCTGGTGAGGGTCCCTCTGCATCCTTTCCAGCACATGTCCAAGACTTGCTTCTCTGCTCCCAAACCACACAGCTAAGAGAATAAGAGAGAGAGAGAGCCTCTCATGGCTCTCCTACTCTCCTTCCTGCATGGTCCAGAGCTCTAGTATGGTTGAGAGAGAGAGAGAGAGAGAGAGAGACTGGATGTCCCTGCACCTGAGTTGAAATCCCAGAGTGGATCTTCCTCCATAACCCCAGTTTCGACCCCTCCCACCCTGGGTTACACCTGCCAGTAGTCTAGTTTTGTTATAGAGCAAAGGGTGCCGGGGCACATCCAACGGTGTCCCAACCCGGCTCCACAGGTCCGTTATGCACGCCGCCAATGGAAAAACGTCTCTTAATACCAGAGACTTGTGAAAAGGAAAAGAATTATTTATTTACATGTTATACAGGCCTGGGATAATGACTTAAGGTCTCCTTTAAAATACTGAAGTTCTCTAGAATACTTACAAACACCCGCAGTCCTTCCTTTCCCCCTTTTCCCATTCCAGGGTACCGTAGGAGAAGTAGAAGTGTGATACAGGCAGATCCTCAGTTCCAACACCATCCACTGTGTCGCCACCGCAATCCCCAGTTAATCCAAAACCATGTTCTACCTTTTCTTTTTAAGATTTTTATTTATTTATTTTTAGAGAGAGGAGAAGGGAGGGAGATAGGGAGAAACAGCAATGTATGGTTGCCTCTCACATGGCCCTCACTGGGGACCCGGCCTGCAACCCAGGCATGTGCCCTGATGGGGAATCGAACCGGGACCATCTGGTTCCCAGCCCGCGCTCAATCCACTGAGCTACACCAGCCAGGGCCATGTTCTACCTTTTTATGGCCCACCAGCAAGAGTCCATTTACTGCGTTTCTTCCAGGCAAAGTCTCTGCTGCTTCCTAGGCCACGTGGCCAAGGAAGGCACCCAAAGCCACGTGGTCCTGCCTCTGTCTCTCAGGCTGGGGGTTCCCCATTCCTCAGCCGCATGGTCCCAGAGAGAGATATGGCTGCTGTATCTGGGTTTAAATCCCCCGCACCGACCTTCCTTTGCAGCTCCGCCTCCGACTCCTCCCTCAATCGGCTACACCTGCCAGCACTTCATATTCCTCCAGTTTTTCTGGGCTGTCATGTTAGCTGTGGGTAGGGGTGACCCCATGGCCCAGAGCCAGCCATTTCCCAGTTTTCACGCAGGCTCTGTGTCTAGGGGGAGTTGCCTCTCGGCTACATCCTGGGTGGAAATCTCCTCCATCCCCCTGGCTCAAAGCATGGCCCTGCTCCAGGAGTCCCATCCCCCACCCAGTTCAGACTGGTGGGGGTGACAACATTCCATACATATATTTTCAATATTTCCTGGATACCTTGAGTTCTGGACCCCACTACAAATCCTTGTTTGGGCCCATTTCTTGGCTGCACCCTGTAACAGTTTCTTCTGCCTTTTTTGGTTGCCCTTGTTAGTCCAGGCAAGCACGGCCTGGTGATGTAGAGCTAACTGCCTTCCTGCTCTCAAGTAGACTTAGCAAGCCCCTCTGGCTATATCATACATATCACAGGTTAGGGTCACGCACATCTCCCTGGCTCCAGGGCCTGCCACAGCTACTTAACATCGCTAAAACTCTGGCCAAGGTCTTTAGATATGCAAAGTAACTCTCAGTGGCCCTGCTCTACTTCCCCCATCCCCCAAGAGATAACTGTGGGGGTTGTCTTCATTTTGGGGGACCTCTAGCTCAGCACCCTATTATAAGTATAATGTCAATACTTCTAATGTTTCCAATAAAAGATGATGCAGGCCTTGGGGCCACAATAGAAATATTTTATCATATGAGTATATTTATTTTTATTCTATTCAGTGCTTTCTTTAACCAAAAATAGATTTTTTTCAAGTTCTCTTTAGCACTTTAGAGAGAAACCTTTCTTTTTTTAAAAAAAGATTTTATTTATTTATTTTTAGAGAGAGAAGAAGGAGGGAGAAAGACAGGGAGATAAACATCATGTGAGAGAGAAACATTGATCAGTTTCTTCTAGCATGTGCCCTGACCAGGGACCAACCTGCAGTCCAGGCATGTGCCCTGGCTGGGAATAGAACTGGAGACCTTTTGCTTTGTGGGACAGTGCCCAACCCACTGAGCCATACCAGTCAGGGCATTTGGTCATTTCCAACTAAAGCTACACTTCTGGAACAATGCTTATTAGGCTTTTATGTATTAATCTTTTAATATGGTGCTGGATTATGTTTAGCAATGTTTTACTTAAAAGAGTTTTGTATAAATTTTCTTAAATGATATTAATTTGTGGTTTTCTTTTTTTGTGCAATCTCTGTCAGTCCTGATATTAACGTTATTGTTTCATACAAATACATGGAAATGTTTCTATCTCTCTGTAGTTGGGCAGTTTAAGTACCATTGGGACGATCTTCCTTTGAACTTTCCATAAACTTCTTGGAAACTATTATTCTCTTTGGGGGGTGGGGATGAGGTACATGCTCTTTAGAAATTTCTCCAATTATTTCTATGAAAGTTGGTCTGTTAAGGTTTTCTGTTTTTTGGGTTCAGTTTTGGTAAATTATATTTGAATACATATTGTTATCATTTTGTTTTGTTTTAAAATTTTCCTCCACCTCCTCCGCACTCCCTACCAGTCTTGTGTAGTGAAGTGTTTTCAGAGGAAGCAAGCAGATCCAATGGGCTAAAGATAGTTTATTGAATAAATGGTGTTGGAAAAATTGGACAGATATGTGCAGAAAAATGAAATTAGACCACCTTCTTACACCAAACACAAGAATAAATTGAAAAATGGACCAAAGGCTTAAATGTGAGACCTGAAACCATAAAAATTGTAGAAGAAAACATAGACAGGAAAATCTTGTACATTGTTCATAGCAATATTTTATCATATATATCTCCCCAGGCAAGGGAAATAAAAGAAAAACAAATGGGACTACATCAAACTAAAAAGGTTTTGCACAGCAAACGAAATCATCAACAAAATAAAAAGGCAACTCACAGAATGGGAGAACATATTCACCAATACATCTGATGAGGGGTTAATATCTAAAATTTATAAGGAACTTATAAAACTCAACACCAAAAAACCCAATTAACAAATAGGCAAAGGACCTGAATAGTCACTTCCTGAAAGAGATGGCCAGTAGGCATATGAAAAGATGCTCAATGTACTAATCATCAGAGAAATGCAAATTAAAAACCATAGTGAACTATCATTTCACACCTGTTGGAATGACTATCATCAGTAAATCAACAAACAACAAGTGCTGGTGAGGATGTGGAGAAAGGGAAACCCTTCTGCACTGTTGGTGGGAATGCAGACTGGTTCAGCCACTGTGGAAAGCAGTATGGAGGTACCTCAAAAAACTAAAAATTGATTGGCCTTTTGATCCAGTGATCCCACTTCTGGGAATATATCTGAAGGAACTCAAAACACTAATTCAAAAGAACACAAGCACCCTGTGTTCTTTGCAGTGTTATTTACCATTGCCAAGATATGGAAGCAGCCGTGTCCATCAGTAGATGAATGGATACAACTACTATGGGACATTTACACAGTGGAATACTACTTGGCTGTTAAAAAGAAATTTTACCCTTTGTGACAGTGTTGATGGACCTGGAGAACATTATGCTAAGTGAAATAAGCCAGTCAGAGAAAGACAAATACCATATGATTTCACTCATAGGTGGAATCTAATGAACAAGCTGAACTAACAAGGAAAATGCTAACATACTCACAGATGGAGAGCAGGATGACAGGTATTGGTGGAGATGTTAGGGGTGGAAGAATTGAGCAAAAACGAAAAAGGTCTCATGGACATGGACAACAGTGTGGTGATTGCTGGGGGAGGGGGTATAAGGAGACTAAATGGTAATGAAAAAAATACAATAAAGATTAAATAAAAAAATTTTACTATTTTGGTGTGTATGTTTTCTTGGACCTGACAATAATTTTTACATAGAGTTTTAAAACTTCCAAATGGAAGAACCTTTTTATTTTCTGATTTACTTAATTTCTGATGTTGTTACATAGTGGTCAGACTGTTGTCTGTTTTACTTCTGTTTTCTAGAATTTACAGATTGAATGTAAAAGCATTTAGGACAAGCTAGATATTAACAGGATTTGCAACATAATTCTACTCTTTTCACTAATTTTTTGTTTGTTTTGAAAAATGTAGTTTTTTCATAAAAATGTTATTTATGGTAACATGTAATGGCTTGTTGTTTTAAAATGAATTAATAAATAAATGAAAATTTCATTTAAAGTTTTCAAAACAGCAAATATCAATTGATATAATCTACATAAAAAGACTCTCTTTAGGGTCTTCTCTAATTTTTACCAGTTTAAAGGGGGTGGGTCCTGAGGCCAAAAATGTTTAACTGATGCATTATAGTAGAATTGTGTTTTGCTTTGTGATCTATTTTGAGAATCTTTTTCTTCTAATGATCAAATTAACCTTATTTATATTTACTAACATAAAAAATACTTGCTTTTAATTCTGTTCTATAATTTTCATATGTTTTCTGTGTTAATAATTTTTAAAAGTCTTTACTTTTTCCTGGCTGGTGTAGCTCAGTGGATTGAGCGCAGGATGAGAACCGCCAAAGGGTTCCGGTTCGATTCCCAGTCAGGGCACATGCCTGGGTTGCAGACCAGGTCCCCAGTGAGGGCCATGTGAGGAGCAACCATACATTGCTGTTTCTCTCTCTCTCTGTCTTCCTTCCTTTCCCCTCTCTCTAAAAAAAATAAAAAATAAAAAATAAAAGTGTTTACTTTTTTTTTTCTTTTCCTTTTTAAAAAGGTTTTATTTATTTATTTTTGAGAGAGGGGAAGGGAGGGAGAAAGAGAGGATGAGAAACATCGATGTGTGAGAGAAACATCAACTGGTTGCCTCTTGCATGCCCCCAAGTAGGGACCTGGCTTGCAACCCAGGCATGTGCCCTGACTGGGAATTGAACCAGCAACCTTTCAGGTTGCAGGATGACACTCAACCCACGGAGCGACACCAGTCAAAGCTCTTCCTTTTTTTTATAATTCTTCTGCTTTAATAGAAAGTGTTATGTTTTTTATCCTAATAGTTGCTTTTATAACTATGTCTTTATGTACTACGTTTAGTTCTCTTATTTTAAATAGTATCTATTGTTTTTCTATTCTGAGCAATGATAATGTGTTTTCTTTTTTTTCTTCACACTCTTTCATCACCATATTTTAGTTAATTATATATTCTTTGTTCAGCATTCCCATTGTGATGTTAAACATGCTTATGCTTATACTCAAATCATGACATATCATAAAAATATATCCTTTGAATCCCAATTATTATAAATGAGGCAACTGGTGAACACACTGATTCTCCTAACTCCTCTGTTTCGTGGAACTTACTTCTGACTGGATTTATTTTTAGCTTCTTTCCTTTCATATCAGCGTTGTTCATTCTTTCCCCTCTGTGCTTTGAATCCATGCCTTTTTATTTTTATGAGATACTGATTAATAATTTCCTATTTTTTATTTTCAACATCTTTTCTATAGGCATTTTTCTTTCATTATATATGTATTCTGAATCTTTATCATCTTAAAAAAATAACTTAAAAATCTCTTTTCTCTCTAAATTACAGCATCTTGAGATCATTTCTTTCCTCCTTATCTTAACTCCTGACATGACTAGTATATACTTCTTATAAGTAATTTCTTCATGAACATCCATCATTTTTCTTCCTCCTTCAGTCAAACTATTGAAAGCCTTCTTGTCATGATTATTAGTAATTTCTTGCTTATGATTTTCAGTTAGTGTCCACATGGCCTCTCTGTAGCATTTGACAATGCCAACCACTGTGTCCTCTCAGTTTTCGTGAGAGTATAGGATCCTGATTTTCTTTCCATCACTCTGAATTCTAAATTGTCTTCATGTATTTCTCTACTTTTTGTTCCTACTCCTCAGGAAAGAAAATTATAGATATTTGGTTCTCTTCTTTTTCTTACCTTCTTCGGAGATCTCACCTATCCTTATGGCTTTATTTTCCATCTTAAAGTAGTTTGAAGCCTTTGATCTTCACAGATTTATTAAAAAATCTATCACGTTAGGGTAGTACACAAAAATTTAATATTTAACCTTTGCTTATTTTCATTGCTTTTGGAAAAACTACATATGCCCACTGTAAATAACTCAAAAATTGTAGGAAAGTACAAAAATTAGTAAAAAAATAGTCTAAATTCCACCATTCAGAAATTACCATAATTAACTTTGGGCAAGTAGTTTTCCAGATATCTTTATGCAATACTTCCTGCAGATATTTTTCTTTTTTTTTTTGAAAGTATTAGTATATACTTTTATTTTTTATTTATTTATTTTTTCTTTTTATTTTAACTATATTTTATTGATTATGCTGTTACAGTTGTCCCACTTTCCCCCCCTTCTTGTCCCCCACCCCCTTACCCCCGCTTTCCCCGCCCTTTAGTTTTCTCCATAGGTCATACACATAAGTCCTTCTGCTTCTGCACTTCCTATACTATCCTTAACCTCCCCCTGTCTGTTCTCTATCTCCCATTTATGCTACCTGTTCTGTGCCCCATTCCCACCCTCTCCCCCAACCAC